>OY776281.1:39210402-39212902 GCA_963675445.1 Linnaemya vulpina
TTCTCAGTGCTGAATTCAATAGAATTGTTAGAACAGTCTTGGATATTGTAATTTATTTCATTCATGAAGGAGAAAGTGCGTGACAAAGTACCATTACGTGCATAGTCTCTACGATGAAACGGGACATCAAATAATTTAGTTAGTCTAAGATTTGTAGAGATTTGTAGGAGAAATATAAAGTCGTATGGAATGAAGTAAGTCTGAGCAATCATAAGTCCGTTGATAATATAATATACCAGCAAGGCAGATTGAATTTTTCTACGTGACTCAAGAGTCCGCAGGCCAATAAATAAGCATCTAGATTCATATTGAACGGAGGATAAATATGATAGCGATCGAGTAGCGTATTTAACAAAGATACGTTGAATTCTCTCTATACGAGTAATAAGATTAGAGATATGTGGTTTCCAAATTACTGAAGCATATTCTAATTTAGACTTAACAAAAGACTTATAAACGTGTTTAAGTGTGTAAGGGTCAGCGAAATCAGAACAGGTTCTCTTTAGAAAACCCAGCATCTTATAAGCTTTAGGTAATATATACTCGACATGAGCAGCAAAAGACAACGAACTGCTAAATAAAACGCCTAAGTCGAGTTTAGTATCAGATGTATTCAACACCACACCATCAATATAAAACGCTACAACATTGTGAGCAACAGACCTATGAAAAGAAACATGCAAGCATTTGGTAATGTTCAAACTCAGACAATTTAGACGACACCAACTACTGAGATTATTGAGCTCCGTTTGCATAATTTGGGCATCATCAATCGAATCTAATTTCATGAAAAATTTTAAGTCGTCAGCATATAATAGATAGTTTGATGTAAGAAAACTGGAACCAATATCGTTGATGAATAAGTTAAACAATAGAGGACCAAGTATACTACTATTGATAAATACACCCTCCTCCAGCGACAATTTGAAAAATAAAAGTCAGTGCGTTGATTAAAGACGAGGCGGCCTTTTTCAGTAAGTGCGTACATAAGCCATCAAAATCAGATTTGAACGAGTTCTTAGCCTGGACGATTGCTTCAGATACATCGTCATCAGACAAATCAAAAGATCCAAAATCTATGTTAGTTGGAGTCCCTGAGGAAGAAATATTATACCCAAGCGGCTCAAAGTTTGACTTAAAAAATTATGCAAATATATTAACGGCCTCCTCACAGGAATTAGAGGCTATCCCATCCAGATGAACAGATGAAGGGATATCACACGATTGTTTTTTAGACTTTATAAAAGACCAGAATGACTTTGGGTTAATTTTTATCTCCTGTTCCTTAGACAGGAATTTATTCAAGAAATTAAATTCCCGACGGTAATGAATAAACTTAGCTTCATATTCAGAATCACCAATATTCAAAAACTCTATAAAACTTATTACGCAAATTCTTTAGCTTTTTGAGACCACTAGTGTACCATGGCAATTTATAAGGTTTAACCTTCTTAATTGGAATATTACTACGGCAGATATCATGCACTTTCTGCAAAAACAAATCATAGCATTCATGAGTATTTAACCATAAAAACAAATCTAACCAGTTAATAGACTCAAATAAGGAATTCAGCACATTAAAATTACATAGGTTAAAGTTAAAGTCATTAACAAATGCAGATTGCGAATATTAAAAAAATTTTGTTTTCAATTTTTATGACTAAAGGTTGATGATGAATATTAGGCTGAGAAATCCACAGTAAAGGTGTATAAATTTGGTATTTAAGAGACTCGGACAAGAAGACTAAATCCAGAAAACGATTTAGTTGATTGGAAAAAGTATTAACTTGACGCAGATTCAGTGACAATAAGCTGTCAACAAAATTAATTTCAAAGTTCTGGTTAACATTGCAAGGCGTTAATAATGAGCTATCAGGAAATTTCGACCATAAAATGTTTTTTAAATTGAAGTCACCAAGAATACAAAGACTATCATTTACTGTGAAATTCTCACCTATGGATAAGATGTTAGAAATATGAGCATCATACAAGCAGTCTGTGCCATTAGGTGGAATATAGGATGCACATATAGATACAATTAATTGGTCTGCCAGGCCATTAAGATCATTGATAGGGCAAAGAGATGATTTGAAACGAGCTCTTACTGCCACCAGAACAACACCACCCAACAATAGACCAGTGGAAAGCGCATCCCTATCTTTACGGTACACATTACATAGATTAGGATCAAAATACTCAGCATCGGAAAAATCTCTGTTCAACCAGGTTTCCACTAATACAAAAGCATCAAAATCACATTGTTGTAGAAAAATCGTAAACTGTCCTAGACTTGGATCGCATTCCAGAGAGATTTTGAAAATAGATCTTTATGCCATTACATTCGTTAGCTATTGTTCCTGTAGGTGCAGCGTCTGATTTCGAAAATTTATGAAAGGCCGAACATTAATATCGGATGGCCAAATTTCAGGCTTAAGAATTTTATCATTGTGGCCACCAGAAATACCAACCTTAAAGTTGACACGTTTCAAGGTAGATAAAT
>OY776281.1:39225402-39227902 GCA_963675445.1 Linnaemya vulpina
TTCGTTTTATTTTCGTTCAGTTTCAATTTGTTCATCTTTAACCAATGGTTTATATTGTTCATGTCATGATTTAGATTATCTCTGCATTCATTTTCAGTTTCCCCTTCCGCGTATATTAATGTATCGTCTGCATATAAAACTATTTTACATTTTTCTACAATATTTGGCATATCATTTATATATATTATGAAAAGCAACGCTTCTAAAATAGATCCCTGTGGGACGCCATAATCATTCCTAATGCTAGAAGATGTTACACCATTTACTTTCGTTTTTTGCATTCAATTTTTTAAATATGATTTGAACCATTGCAATTCTACTCCTCTAATACCGTACATGTAAAGTTTCTGTATTATTATTTCGCGATCAATTGTTTCAAATGCTCTTCTAAAGTCTAGAAAAAGTGCCATAATTTTTTTATTTTTATCTATATACTTCCATTGATTTATTATATAATTTAGTGCAGTTTCACATGAATATTTTTTTCGGAATCCTGATTGATACTTTGACAAAATACAGTTATCTTCCATATATTTTTCCAATTGATCTTTAACTACTTTTTCCAATATTTTTTCAAATGTCTTTAATGTGTTAATAGGCCTGAACTCTTCACATTTATCAGTTTTATCTACTTTTTCTATAGGTGACACCATTGTGTTCTTCCAATTTTCCGAGAATATTCCTATCTCTAATGAGTTATTTATTATATTTTGCAGAATTACACCTGATGTGTTCCAGTTTTCTAAAATCATTCTTGTTGATATTTTATTGTAATCTGGTTTGTTTTTTAGTTCTTTTACTATTTTCTTAATATCTGAAATCGTTATTAATTTAAATTTAAAACTCTTGTTTATCATGCCTATTTGGTTTGTATATTGTATATGCTCTATAGACTCTCTTATTTCTTTAACGCTATTTACAAAATATTCATTGAAATTATTAGCTATTTGTTTATCATTATCTATTTTTATTCCTTTAAATATCACAGAGTTTATTACTGTATGATTTTTCCTAAGTATAAATTTCTTTATCTCCTTCCACATCTGTTTTTGATCATTTGCCCTATTTATTTGATCGTTTATATATTTGTTTTTCTGATTTTCAATGTTAACTTTATATATGTTTCTCAAACATATATAAAGAAGCATGGTCAAATTTTATAATTTGACCATGCTTCTATAGTATTTACATATTTTGCTATTTGGTATCTTTTTATTTTCTCGTTCTTTAGTATTTTTAAATCCCTATTAAACCATCCTGTATTATTATCTTGCTCTTTTACTATCACTATTTTACTAAATTTTTGTATCGTTCCCTCATAACATTTATCAAAATTGAAAACATTCTCATTAAGATCTTTGGTCTCATCAAATTTTAACACACAATTAAGTTCTCTATTAAAATTTGCCTTATTGTATTTTAAAATCTCAACTTTCTTTTGACTAGTTTTTTTTGTCCATGTTGTTATTTTCTATCAAAATTGCAATTATTTCATGGTCTGATATCTTTGATGTC
Source organism: Linnaemya vulpina (assembly GCA_963675445.1). Lineage (NCBI taxonomy): Eukaryota > Metazoa > Arthropoda > Insecta > Diptera > Tachinidae > Linnaemya > Linnaemya vulpina. The sequence continues at coordinate 39,226,918 of OY776281.1, forward strand.
TTACTATTTTTTGTTGTAGTATTTTTAGTATTCGTAATTACATAATCAATTAAAGTTTTTGTATTTTCCGTCACTCTAGTATAGGTTTCTACAATCTGTTTCAGTCCGCTATCATTTAAATGCCTCTCGATTTGTTGTTTATAGTAACTATCTTTCGACCAATCTATATTAAAATCTCCTGTTATTAGGGTATCACAATTTAGTTCACTATTTTCCTCTAACGCCTCCCCAAATATATCACAGAAATTAGATATATTACTACTAGGTGATCTATACACCGCTACAATTGAAATGCTGATCCCCTTATGTTTAGCTGTACAACCTAAAATCCAGTATCTATAGTTCTAAAATTTCTCAAAGTTTTTGTTCACTGTCCATTTGTTCCTATAGTATATGACTACTCCTCCCGTTCGATTCGAGTTTGATAAACATGTAATTTTTTCATAGTCTTTCAGAGCAACTTCTTGCTCATCAATATCTTCCGTTAAATGTGTCTCTGATAGAATAATTAAATCTGGTTTCTGTTTCAGCAAGTATCTCCAGCTGATTAAAGTTATTAATAAGGCCTTGTATATTTGTGTAAAGCACTTTAATTTTCTTTCGTTGTTATTCTGTCAGTCCCATTTTCTTTCTTTTATTATTCAATATTATTGTTAGACAGGGCACTGCTTATGATTGGTTACATGATTTTCATCTAGTCCCATATTCAGTTTTTCATTCATTCGCTTACAATTTATACATTTTGATACCATGTTATTCTTGCATTCCTTACTTTGGTGGTTTCCTAGGCATTTTATACACACTTCTTCGTTTTTGCATTCTTTCGCCAAGTGGTTATAGCCCTTGCGTTTATAACATCTGATCACATCTGTTCCATCAAACACCCTACATTTTTCCCACCCTATATTTACTTTTTGAGCTTCGATCATTTTTGTATATGTCTCTCCATCAGTCGCTAGTTTCACTGTATAAATCATTTTATTAT
>OY776281.1:39235402-39242902 GCA_963675445.1 Linnaemya vulpina
ATGTGGGCGACTAAATTTTGTTTTCTTTTAAAGCTCTTGTGGTCCACTATAAGGTCCAAAAGTCGGAACCCTTAACATTTGCGTTTTTAATAAAAAAATTTGGACTATAGTAAAATTTCATCAATGAAAACGCTCTAGAGGATGAAATTCTAAAAAACGGGAATATGTGGGCGACTAAATTTTGTTTTATTTTAAAGCTCTTGTGCTCCACTATAAGTCCAAAAGTCGGAACCCTTAACATTTGCGTTTTTAATAAAAGATTGGACTATAGGCAAATTTCATCAATGAAAACTCTCTAGAGGATGAAATTCTAAAAAACGGGAATATGTGGGCGACTAAATTTTGTTTTATTTTAAAGCTCTTATGGTCCACTATAAGGTCCAAAAGTCCGAACCCTCAACATTTGCGTTTTTAATAAAAAAAATTTGGACTATAGTCAAATTTCATCAATGAAAACTCTCTAGAGGATGAATTTCTAAAAAACGGGAATATGTGGGCGACTAAATTTTGTTTTATTTTAAAGCTCTTGTGGGCCACTATAACATCCAAAAGTCGGAACCCTCAACATTTGCGTTTTTAATAAAAAAATTTGGACTATAGTCAAATTTCATCAATGAAAACTCTCTAGAGGATGAATTTCTAAAACACGGGAATATGTGGGCGACTGAATTTTGTTTTATTTTAAAGCTCTTGTGGGCCACTATAACATCCAAAAGTCGGAACCCTCAACATTTGCGTTTTTAATAAAAAAATTTGGACTATAGTCAAATGTCATCAATGAAAACTCTCTAGAGGATGAATTTCTAAAAAACGGGAATATGTGGGCGACTAAATTTTGTTTTGTTTTGAAGATCTTGTGGTCCAAGAGCCATATATATCAATATTTAGATTTTTAATAAAGAAATTTGGACTTAGTATCACGCTCATTATTGTTATAACACTTTACATTGGAATGTTATGTTTGCAGAGTGCTTTATTGTGTCTAATGATTGTGTACCTACCACAGAGAGAGAGAGAGTATTAAAAAGACGTTAAATTTTTACATAAATATACCTTTAGTCGAGTTGTTGCTAACTCAAGAATTTATGAGAAATTTTAAACAGTATGACCGTTTACAGTTTCCAAAAATAGATACTTAGAGGGGATTTCAAAACAATGGTTGCTTCAAAGAGATACCAGTTCAAAAACGATATAAGGCAAATGTTTTAATACTGCATATTAAAAACAAATAATATATTTGTGCAGTGGCATCTACTTATTGCAATTGTTTCTCAACTTAATATTTAAAAATGTTCAGCGAAACGAAAGAGTTGCTCCTTCAGCGCAAGAGTATATGCTTATTTTTATTCTTCTCATGCACAAATTTAAACATTTAAAGCAGGGTCTCAGCATAAAAATTAGAGGCATAGATACATATGTTTTTCTAAAAATTACAAATAAGTGGAAAGTTGAACTAATTAGACTATGTAACTTCTTCGCCCCAACGGTCACACTGGTTCGAAAGGGACGTTATATTTTTTTATTGATCATATACTTAGCAAACCAGAGAAAGAGATTAACATTTCTTAAATTGCTTTTCGCTCTCGTGTTATGAAACTGATTAGTGGTACGTACAATCATGCAATATTATTCTATTTAGAAAAAACTTAATGGGAGAGAATTCTGCAAAGATAGGTTACACATAAATCCAAATTTTTTTTATTAAAAACGCAAATGTTAAAGGTTCCGACTCTTGGACCTTATAGTGGACCACAAGAGCTTTAAAATAAAACAAAATTTAGTCGCCCACATATTCCCGTTTTTTAGAAATTCATCCTCTAGAGAGTTTTCATTGATGAAATTTGACTATAGTTCAAATTTTTTTATTAAAAACACAAATGTTAAGGGTTCCGACTTTTGGACCTTATAGTGGACCACAAGAGCTTTAAAATAAAACAAAATTTAGTCGCCCACATATTCCCGTTTTTTAGAAATTCATCCTCTAGAGAGTGTTCATTGATGAAATTTGACTATAGTCCAAATTTTTTTATTAAAAACGCAAACGTTAAGGGTTCCGACTTTTGGACCTTATAGTGGACCACAAGAGCTTTAAAATAAAACAAAATTTAGTCGCCCACATATTCCCGTTTTTTAGAAATTTATCCTCTAGGGAGTTTTCATTGATGAAATTTGACTATAGTCCAAATTTTTTTATTAAAAACGCAAATGTTAAGGGTTCCGACTTTTGGATGTTATAGTGGACCACAAGAGCTTTAAAATAAAACAAAATTTAGTCGCCCACATATTCCCGTTTTTTAGAAATTCATCCTCTAGAGAGTTTTCATTGATGAAATTTGACTATAGTCCAAATTTTTTTATTAAAAACGCAAATGTTAAGGGTTCCGACTTTTGGACGTTATAGTGGACCACAAAAGCTTTAAAACAAAACAAAATTTAGTCGCCCACATGTTCCCGTTTTTTAGAAATTCATCCTCTAGAGAGTTTTCATTGATGAAATTTGACTATAGTCCAAATTTTTTTTATTAAAAACGCAAAAGTTAAGGGTTCCGACTTTTGGATGTTATAGTGGACCACAAGAGCTTTAAAATAAAACAAAATTTAGTCGCCCACATATTCCCGTTTTTTAGAAATTCATCCTCTAGAGAGTTTTCATTGATGAAATTTGACTATAGTCCAAATTATTTTATTAAAAACGCAAATGTTAAGGGTTCCGACTTCTGGACGTTATAGTGGACCACAAAAGCTTTAAAACAAAACAAAATTTAGTCGCCCACATGTTCCCGTTTTCTCAGGATCCTGGCTTATCCTCTCTAGAATCTTAAAATCTTTGTACACAAAAAATCACAGCTTATTGGCTTAGATATACCAAAGTATTAGTTTATTATCAAAGCTAAGGACCTAGTTGGATGTTCTGTTAATTTTTTCCAAGGTGTGTCCAAAAATGTGGCCGTTATTCTATTTGGAACACATACACTCAGATTTTTCATGCTTAACATTGCTCTGTTAACAGGTTAACAGAGGTCTGTAAACGTGTCTGGTTTGTGTCTAGGGTTATAAATTTCGAAATTTAACTTCACACGGGTTATTATTTCTACTAATATACATAGATGTAACCAATTCCTTAATAATTGCATTTGAAGTTTTACTCAAACACCGAAGTATAAAAGGATGAACCGTTTTTTCTCTCTCCTGAAAAGTTGTATTTTTTAAGATACGAGGTTGAGAAAGTAAGGCATCGATATATATATATATATATATATATATATATATATATATATATATACATGTATATATATATATATATATATATATATATATATATGTGTATTGATATATATATATATATATATATATATATATATATATATATATATATACACGTATATATATGTGTTTTACTATATATATATATATATATATATATATATATATATATGTGTATTGATATATATATATATATATATATATATATATATATGTGTATTGATATATATATATATATATATATATATATGTGTATTGATATATATATATATATATATATATCTATATATATATATATATATATATATATATCTATATATATATATATATATATATATATATATCTATATATATATATATATATATATATATATATATATATATACATGTATATATATATATACATGTATATATATGTGTATTGATATATATATATGTATATATATATATATATATATATATATATATATATACATGTATATATATGTGTATTGATATATATATATATATATATATATATATATATATGTGTTTTGATATATATATATATATATATATATATATGTGTTTTGATATATATATATATATATATATATATATATATATATATATATATATATACATGTATATATAAGTGTATTGATATATATATATATATATATATATATATATATATATACATGTATATATATGTGTATTGATATATATATATATATATATATATATATATATATATATATACATGTATATATATGTGTATTGATATATATATATATATATATATATATATATATATATATATCCATATATACATGTATATATATGCGTATTGATATATATATATATATATATATATATATATATATGTATGTATATAGATATGTGTATTGATATATATATATATATATATATATATATATGTATGTATATATATGTGTATTGATATATATATATATATATATATATATATATATATACATGTATATATATGTGTATTGATATATATATATATATATATATATATATATATATATACATGTATATATATGTGTATTGATATATATATATATATATATATATATATATATATATAAATATATATATATATATATATATATATATATATATATAAATATATATGTATATATATATATATATATATATATATATATGTATATATATACATGTATATATATGTGTATTGACATATATATATATATATATATATATATATATATATATACATGTATATATATGTGTATTGATATATATATATATATATATATATATATATACATGTATATATATGTGTATTGATATATATATATATATATATATATATATCCATATATACATGTATATATATGTGTATTGATATATATATATATATATATATATATATATGTATGTATATATATGTGTATTGATATATATATATATATATATATATATATATACATATATATCATGTATATATATATATATATATATATATATATATATATATGTGTATTGATATATATATATATATATATATATATATATATATATTGTTGATTTATCTTTATCTCAATCACTCCAATTTCCATAACTGCGTCAAACTCTTATCTTAATATGTGCAGTTGTTAAACAGTTAATTAAAAAAAAATCTTCTTTGCGTCTCTTTATTCTATCCTTCTTCACAATAGCATTGAAGTGAGTATGTATATTAGTTAGGCCTCTTTTACATTTGGTAATAAAAAGGACAGAAATTTTCTCAATTCCTCTTTGGTCTGTCTCGAAGCTTTCACATGTAAGAAATTAATGGACAGAAATTTTCAGTTCTTTTCATTATCATTTTCGCGTCTTGAAATTAATAAAAAAATAATAAAAGATTTGAACAAGTTTAGAGAGCGTTAACAACAAATTAATAAACTTTACAACATTTGTTTTTCATTTTCAACACATTTTTATTAACAATTTTACTTTTTAATGCAAAAATACATTCCGAAATATAAGATGATGCGGTTAAACACAACACACTCTAAAGTGAGAAAGATAAAATTAAAGAAAACAAATAAGAAAGAGAAGTAAAAAAGAGAAACTAATAAAAATGTCTAGTACAGATACTCCTGTACTACATTCTCCTCCAACTCCATACATCTATACCCCTCGCTATCATTTTTGGACAGAATTACTTTTTTCTGTCCTCATGTAAAAGGGGCCTTAGGAAGTAAGTGACGTATGCATGGGATTCCCGTTATTTATATTTTTTTTTTATTATTATTATTATATTTTTTTTGTAGTACTATAATTGCATTTTAGTTATGATCTTCGCTTTGCTTGGTGAAAATCTAATTCTGAGTAATTTTAGTTTTTATTGTAAAATGAGTGATACAATAGCTGTTCTTGACGCTGATACAGGTTGTTTTGTTTTCAAGAATCTTTGCCAAGAACCTGAAACACAACAAACTGGAAACGTAATTTTGGATGAAGAAACAGGACATTTTGTCTCAGTGAATTCTGATCAGTGTAGCATTTCCTCCAAATCCGATTTTTCAGCAAGTGAAAGCGAGTACCAGCCCAGCACTGATTCACATTTGCCTGGCAATGTATCTCCTTCTGTATTGTTGGATGAATCCTCTGGGGTAATTACAATTAAAAGAGCACGTAAAGGCCAGGGAAATAAGCAAAACTGGGATAGAAACCGTAAAAAACTCAAGAGAATGCGTGGCCAGGAGTATTCATCGATAAAGCGGAGCAAAGAATGGAATGGAGTAATGGAAATTAGAAGAGAAAGAACTTTGAAGGCTCGTTGCCGTTCGGAAATATGTGCAAAAAAATTCGGTAAGCAGTGCAACGAAATTACAGAAGAAGATAGAAAGAATATTTTTAAAATATTTTGGTCACTGTCTTGGGAAGAGAAAAAAGCGTATGTCGTTGCAATGGTGTCACATAAACCAGTCACTTTGAGAACAACTGGTACTTTTTCTCGGCGAGTAAACACATTAGTCTACACATTGAAAATTTCTGGAGAGATCAAGATTGTTTGTAAAAAAATGTTTTTGTGTACACTATCTCTGGGTGAATGGAGCGTGTTCAAATGGGTTACTGGCAATCTAAATGCAAGCGACGTTGGCATGTTAAAGAAAAGTGGACCAGTCAATCGTCAAAGCAAAACAAACATCGCCAAAGTAAATCACGTAAACTTGTTTCTACAAAATTTGCCTAAGTTGCCATCACATTATTGCCGACAGAGTACAACTAAAGAATATATAGACGTTCAGTACAAGACTTGGGCAGAAGTGTACACAGATTTTGAAAAATATTTGATGGATCGCAACATCGATAAGGCTGAGAAGGCAACGTACAAATGCTTCTTAGACGCAGTACACAGGGCCAATATTAGTATATACAGACCCAAGAAAGATCAATGTGATATCTGCTTTAGTTATAAAAATAAAAACGTCCCAGAAGATGAATATAAACTTCACATAACAAGTAAGGAGCGCGCCAGGAAAGAAAAAGCCGAAGACAAGGAACGTTGTTCAAGAGGTGATATTCAAATGTTAACGGTGGACTTGCAAGCAGTGCAAACAATTCCTCTACTTTCAACTGGAGCAAACTACTTTAAAACAAAACTGTGTGCACCAATTCACAATTTATAATGAATTTGACAAAAATGTTGCTTGTTACGTATGGCATGAAGCTGAAGGCGGCATGGACTCGAATGTATTTACCTCTTGCTTGCTGGGCTATTTACAGGATTTGAAAGACAAATCAAAACCTATAATAATTTACAGCGACGGGTGCTGTGCCCAAAATCGTAATACGACACCTGCGAATGCCTTGCAACATTATGCAATTACCCACCAAGCAGAAATTCAGCAAAAATACCTGGTAGTAGGCCACGTTCAAATGGAGTGCGATTCTGTGCATGCATCCATAGAGCGAAAGAAGAAAGGAAGAGAATTATATGTGCCAGCTGATTTCAATATGGTTATAAAAAAATCCAGATTGTTGAAACCGTATCAAGTACATTATTAAAATCATACATTTTTCCGAGATTTCTCTTCACTCGATTACTTAAAATTCATTCGACCAGGCATCAAAAAAGGTGACCCATGCGTTATAAATTTGCGAGCTCTCAAATATACCTTTAATGACGGAGTTCAATACAAATTATGTTTTGATGAAGATTGGCAACTATTACCTCATCGTAAATTGCGACCACAAGTGCAGCACAATGATAACATT
>OY776281.1:39250402-39257902 GCA_963675445.1 Linnaemya vulpina
GTCTGCCAGGCCACCAGAACAACACCACCCAACAATAGACCAGTGGAAAGCGCATCCCTATCTTTACGGTACACATTACATAGATTATGATCAAAATACTCAGCATCGGAAAAATCTCTGTTCAACCAGGTTTCCACTAATACAAAAGCATCAAAATCACATTGTTGTAGAAAAATCGTAAACTGTCCTAGACTTGGATCGCATTCCAGAGAGATTTTGAAAATAGATCTTTATGCCATTACATTCGTTAGCTATTGTTCCTGTAGGTGCAGCGTCTGATTTCTGAATTTATGAAAGGCCGAACTTTAATATCGGCTGGCCAAATTTCAGGCTTCAGAATTTTATCTTTGTGGCCACCAGAAATACCAACCTTAAAGTTGACACGTTTCAAGGTAGATAAATCTGCATCATTCTTTACCAGCTTAAAACAGGCCAAGTGACACTTGCTAATATTCGCTGTTTTTTCAACATAATTTAAAACAAATATATATATATATATATATATATATATATATATGAATTGATATATATATATATATATATATATATATATATGTGTATTGATATATATATATATATATATATATATATATATGTGTATTGATATATATATATATATATATATATATATATATATATGTGAATTGATATATATATATATATATATATATATATATATATGTATATAATATATGTGTATTGATATATATATATATATATATATATATATGTATATATATGTGTATTGATATATATATATATATATATATATATATATATATATGTATATGTATATATATGTGTATTGATATATATATATATATATATATATATATATATACATATGTATGTATATATATGTGTATTGATATATATATATATATATATATATATATATATGTGTGTGTATATATATGTGTATTGATATATATATATATATATATATATATATATGTATTGATATATATATATATATATATATATATATATATATATGTGTGTGTATTGATATATATATATATATATATATATATATATATATATATGTATATATATATATATATATATATATATATATATATGTATTGATATATATATATATATATATATATATATATACAGTGGCTCACAGCTTATTTCAACCGCACTCAATTAAAATGAAGAAGTGGATATAACTTTTGAATAAAACAAAATATTGGAAAAATTTAAAAAGGATTTAATAAAGTACTTCCTTAGCTTCCAAAAAAATATATTTTTAAATTAAAAATTAATATATTTATAAGCCTAAAATATAAAAATAAGAAAATGTATGCATTTCTGTAGTCACAGCTTATTTCAACCAGCTTATTACTAAGCCCGTTTACTTGACATCACTTATCGTATAACGGTAAATTTCCAATAACTATTGCTTGTAGTTATGTTTTTAATTATTTAGATATGCTGTTAGTGTGATTTTTACAGTTGGTTGATTTGGAGACACATTTTTATACAATGGGACGACGTACTACAATTGAGCAAAGAGAATTAGTTATTCGCTATTATAAAAATGGCCATTCTCGTCGGGAAATTGCTGAAATAGTTTGTCTAAGTGATTCGACAGTGCAAAGTATCATTTATAGATTCAGGCACGAAAACAGAGTGGTCGATAAGGGCAGAAAAGCCCCAAACAAAATTTTTAATGAAGCAGACGAGCGTTACATAGTCAGGAAAATAAAGAAAAACCCGAAGCTATCTGCTCCAAAATTAGCTGCAGAAGTTAAAAATGAGTTAAACAAAACTTGCAGTGCAGAAACAATTCGCCGTGTCCTAAGAAACCACGACTTTAATGGTAGAGTAGCCCGAAAAAAACCATTTATAAATAAAAAAAATCAAGCAGCACGACTAAAACTCGCTAAGGATCACATTACCAAAGACTCAAGATTTTGGGAGCATGTGATTTTTGCTGATGAGTCAAAATTCAACATCTTCGGCTCTGATGGTCAAACTTACGTATGGCGTAAACCAAATACAGAGCTGCAAAACAAAAACTTAAAACCTACAATAAAACATGGTGGAGGAAGCGTTATGGTATGGGCCTGTATGTCTTCAGGTGGGGTTGGAAGCTTAGAGTTTATTTGAAATTAAAATGGACAAGAACCTATACCTCAACATCTTAAAAGCCAACCTACTGCAAAGTGCCGAAAAACTAGGTATCAAAGACGAGTTTCGCTTCTATCAGGATAACGACCCGAAACACAAATCAGGTATTGTCCAGACTTGGTCCTTTTGGAACTGTCCCCACTTGATGCAACCGCCGGCGCAGTCACCTGATTTAAATGTCATTGAAAATTTATGGGCAATAGTAGACCAAAACGTCCGCCAGCATCAGATCTCGAACCGGAATGACTTAATAACAGCACAAAAGGAAGAGTGGTCGAAAATAACTCCAGAAACCACACGCAAATTAGTGCATTCTATGCAAAGCAGACTAAAAGATGTAATTGCCCAAAAAGGAGGCCATACCAAGTTTTAAAATTAAAAAAAAGTACAAAACAAATAGTTAAATTTTAGTTTTTTTGTTTCTGGTTGAAATAAGCTGTGACTACAGATATGCATATATTTTCTTATTTTTATTTTTTAGGCTTATAAATATATTAATTTTTAATTTAAAAATATATTTTTTTGGAAGCTAAGGAAGTATTTTATTAAATTCTTTTTGAATTTTTCCAATATTTTGTTTCATTCAAAAGTTATATCCACTTCTTTATTTTAATTGAGTGTGGTTGAAATAAGCTGTGAGCCACTGTATATATATATATATATATATATATATATATATATATATATACTTGTGTGATGTATATATATGTTTGGCTATTGCGGTTTATATGTTTACCAATAAATAAATTCACTGTTTGGTGTTGATTTTAAACGGATAATTTTATTTAACAAAAAAACTTAACTTATTAATTTCTACTATTAATATAAAAGATAATCTCGAGTTCAGGACCCGTGTTGTTAATAAGAATATAGAATTAATAATGGCGATAGCTTTATTATCTAGGGATATCAAAAGTAAAAAGTAATTGGTATAACAGTAACGTATGTACATAAAGTAATGTGGGTAATTGTACTAAACCATAGGGTGCCACATCATTCCCCCCACTGGAAGAGGTTCACCTGAACCGTGTAGGGAGCGTAATCTGCCGGCTACTTGTTGTAGCTTTTGCTGCTATCAAATGAGGTGAAGAACTTTCAGCTGGATTAGGATTAGTTGACGTAGAACTGGTTTTGAAATCAGATTTTATTGGTATTTCTTGTATAGACATGTCCGGTGTGTTACCAGGTTGAGTGGTTGGTACGTCTGGAATATTGGAACCATCAGGAAGGTCATTATTTGAACTGAAAGCGGGTTTCAGCCAATCGATGCTGATTTTACTTTGACGGCCTCAAATCAGAATGATGAAAAATTTGTCATAGCGTTTTATTACGAGGTATGGACCATCATATGGGTGAACAAGCGAAGGTCGAATTGAGTCGTTACGGACGAAAACATGAGTCGTATTTTGTAATTTTTTTGAAACGAACGTTCGTTGTGTTGAATGATGAGGAGTTTCTGTAGGCTTTAATTGCTGCATCGTTGCACGAAACTCCGAAACATAGTCGTTGTCTGAGTTTGAAATTTTTTTTGGTTCGAAAAACTCGCCAGGTATTGAAAGTGTGGAACCATACACCATTTCTGCAGGTGAAGCATTAATGTCTGGTTTGTAAGCCACACGTTTCATCTCAAAGTAAAGGTCCGATGGCTTCTTATCGCCAAGAGGAAGTTCCGAAAGGAGACGATTGAGTCGTCTCTGCTCACTGTCGGCAAAATGTTCGATTATTTTTGCTTTCGTGTATTCCTAACGGTCGGTTAGTGGCATGGAAGCGATGACGTCAGCCAATTGCGAAATAACATTAGGGTCAAGAGCAACCAAAACCGTGAAATCCATTGAGTTAAAAGAGCTTTCACGACTACTTCGGCTGACATGTCGGGAATTGGAACGGCTTCCGGCCATCTTGTAAAACGATCTGTAATAGTAAGGCAGTATCGTTGTCCTTCACATAATGGGAATGGACCAACGATGTCAATGTTAATGTGAGCAAATCGTTCCTTTGGCGGCTCGTACTTATTTGGAGTCGATCGAGTATGCCTTTGCACTTTTGATCTTTGGCACGGTAAACAGCTTCGGACGAAAAGAGCGCAATCTTTCCTGAACTCGAGATTTTCTTTTATACGCTCGGTGTTGATGTACCACTATCGGTCGGGTTATTCATTGCGAAAATATGGCGGCTTGAGTTGCAACAAATTCCAATTGTACAACACCAATATCACGTCGGGATCACCAGTTTGGCTATTTCGGTTTATATGTTTGCCAATAAATAAATTCACTGTTTGGTGTTGATTTTAAAAGGATAATTTTATTTAACAAAAAAACAACTTATTAATTTCTACTATTAATATAAAAGAAAATCTCGAGTTCAGGACGCGTGTTATTAATAAGAATATAGAATTAATAATGGCGGTAGCTTTATTATCTAGGGATATCAAAAGTAAAAAGTAATTGGTATAACAGTAACGTATGTACATAAAGTAATGTGGGTAATTGTACTAAACCATAGGGTGCCACATATATATACTTGTATATACATGTATATATATTTATGTATATATATACATATATATATATATATATATATATATATATATATATATATATATATGTATATATATATATATATATATATATATATATATATGTATATATATATATATATATATATATATATATATATATATGTTTATATATATATATATATATATATATATATATATATACATGTATATATATGTATATATATGTATATATATGTATATATATATATATATATATATATATATATATGGTTTTATGAGATTTTATAAAGAAGATCGGTGTTGGTTTCTTATATTTTATTAATTAACTCTATTAAATCAAACTTAAACTAAATAGAAATCAAATATTTACACGAAACTTGTTAATCTTTCATTTTATCGAATCATCCAGACGAAAGTTAAAATTGTAATGGCGGATATCTAAAAGTGCAAGCAAGCATATGTGTGCCATTACGGTGTCTCTACCGGTTACTGTAGGTATTTGATAATTAACCTATTTTAACAGGGTGCCACATCACTCCCCTCGCTGGTAGAAGGTCATCTAAACCTTACTGGAAGATTTATTTGTCTTCCTCTTGTTGTTGTTTTGGGATCTTCTTGAGATCTTCTTGAGGTAATTTGTTGGACTGTAAACTCGAAGTTTCTGCGGTTGGGCTTAGATCATGTTGGGATGATGCTTCAAAAGTTGGATTGGGAACATGTATGGAATCTTCAGCAGTATCAGAATGACTTGGGTTGAAATCACATGATGTAGGTAAAGATGTATTTGTTGCTACATTTGGACTGGTTGATTCAGATGATGGTAAAAAACATGGTTTTAGGCGGTCTATGCTGATGTTTGTTTTCCGGTTGCGCAGGAGTATCGTAAAATATTTAGGAAAGCGTTTTAAGACTTGATACGGGCCGTCATATGGATGTGTAAGTGAGGGACGAATTGAGTCGTTTCTGACGAAAACATGCGTTGATGTATTGAGATCTTTTGAAATAAACGTTGGTTTTGTAGAATGATGTGCGGTCTGCGCTGGTTTTAAACTTAACATCGAGCTGCGAAATTCTTTGACGAAATTGCTGGTGGCTTCCGTATTGTTACTTTTGAAGAAAAAATCACCAGGAACTTTCAAGGTTGTGCCGTAAACCAGTTCTGCGGGAGATGCTTGTATATCAGGCTTGTATACCACTCGAAGGCCTAGAAGAATTGTTGGAAGATGATAAACCCATTTAGATGAATCGTGACATAATATGGCTGACTTTAGCGTTCTGTGCCACCTCTCTATCAAACCATTTGCTTGCGGGTGATATGACGTTGTCCGCAAGTGTGTCGCACCAATTGTTTGCACTAGCTCAGCAAAAACAAGGGATTCAAATTGTCTACCTCTATCAGACGTGATTCGCTTCGGGACTCCAAATCTCGATATCCAATGAGTTACCAAAGCTTTCGCTGTCGTCTCAGCGGACATGTCGGGTATCGGGATCGCTTCCGGCCATCGTGTAAACCTGTCGATGATAGTCAAGCAATATCGCTGACCTTCGCACAAGGGAAAGGGTCCCACGATATCGATGTTGATATGCGAAAAACGTTCTTGTGGTAGCTCGTACATCACGGGCGTTGATTGGGTATGGCGTTGCGTTTTGGATCGTTGACAGGGTAAGCAAGTTTTAACAAAAGTAGCGATATCTTTTTTTATACCTGGCCAACAAAATTTTGATTTGACTAGAAAAGTTGTTGCACGTACTCCAGGATGAGCTAGGTTGTGTAACGAATGTAAAATTTTCTGCCGCAAATTCTTGGGGACGTAAGGTCGAACATGTGAGATTGAGGTATCGCACACAATCTGTTCATCACATCCTAAAATATGCATATGTTTAAGTATTAGTGAATTAGTACCTTGATTATTGAGAAGACCTTGTAATTCTTCATCATTTTTCTGTGCTGCCACTAAATCCGAGTAATTTAAGGTTTGCTGGACAGATTGGATTCTTGATAGAGCATCAGCTGTTGCATTGTCTCTACCAGGAATGTGACGTATGTCAGTAGTAAACTGACTTATAAAGTCAAGTTGTCTCAAACGGCGTGGTGATGCTTTTTCCATTTTTTGTTTGAAGGCAAAAATTAACGGACAATGATCCGTAACTATGTAGCATGATCGACCTTCTATGGCATAACGAAAATGGCATACAGCCTGATAGATGGCAGCTAACTCTCTGTCGTAAGTAGAATACTTCTGCTGCGTTGGCGTCAGCTTCTTAGAATAAAATGCCATCGGTTTCATAACATGATCAACTTTTTGGTGGAGGGCCGCACCTACGGCAATGTCGGATGCATCAACATAAACGCATAATTCGGCGCCAGATATGGGATGAGCTAATAAAGTGGCTTCAGACAACTCAGTTTTACATTGTTCAAATGCTGCTTCAGTATTTGATGTCCAAACTAATGGGGTTGTATCGTTCTTTTTGTTGCCGGTAATCATTTGTTGTAAAACTGCTTGGTAGCGAATGCAGTTTGGCAGGAACTTTCTATAAAAGTTCACCATTCCGATGAATCTCTTTAGCTCTTGCGCATTAACGGGCTTTTTGTATTCTTTGATTACGGCGACTTTCTCCGGTGATGGTCGAATGCCTACGGGGGTGACAAGGTGTCCAAGGAAAACTAATTCTGATTTGCCAAACTCACATTTGTTGAAGTTTATGGCTAAAGAATTTTCACGAAGTCGTTGAAATACTACACGAAGGTCTTGAAGGTGTTGGTCTAAGGTGGCGGAAGCAACAAAAATGTCATCAATATACGGGAATACAAAATCGAGACCTCTGAAGACTTCGTTTAT
>OY776281.1:39262902-39272902 GCA_963675445.1 Linnaemya vulpina
GGCTTTTTTAGAAGAATAAGGAACAAAATATAATTATTAACCGCGATAAATATTTATAACTCAATTATCAAACCACATTTTGAATTCGGCTCAACAATTATTTATACGTGCTGCACAAACGCACAGATAGAAAGACTACAAAAACTGCAGAACAAATCTATGAGATCAATATTGAAATGCAACAGATATACATCTATACAATATATGCTAGAGATGCTAAAATGGCTTAATATTAGACAAAGACTACAACTGAATACATGAATGTTTATCCACAAAATGAAGAAGGGAAAGGCACCAGAATATTTAACACAGCAATTAACATATGTCAACGAAGTCCAGCCGTACAGTCTTAGAAACGCAAATAATTTTAGGATAGATAGAGCCATGAACAATGCGATGAGAAGATGTCTGCTCTATAAAGGTGTACAAGTATTTAAGCAGCTACCAAATGATGTTAAAAACGAAGAAAATTTAAATTCATTTAAAAGAAAATGTATAATTTATGACAAAAATAACGTGAACCAAAACTTGTATTAAATTTAAGCCCATATTATATAATGTTTTTAAAAAGTATTCCAAATAATACTTAAATTAAATAAATAAAAAAAATATATACACTGGATGACAGCTAATTAGAAACGCTTCTATTAAAAAAACATACCCAATTTTTTTTTATAAAACAAAGTAAATATTCATTTACTTCATAATATTTTAATTAAATATGTTAAATATTAAACAAATATAAAGTGAAACTCAAAATACTTTTCAGTCTTAAAAATTTTTTGCTAACTTAGTTTGTTCTGTTAATTATATCTACGACACGATTTCAGATTAAAAAGAATTATATTTAGCTATTTGACTTACTTTCTGTTAATAATTTGTTGCAAAGCCCTTTTGCTTTATATCTGCCTCACATCGGTTTCGCATTGATACTATTAGACTTCGACATCGCTCTACAGGTATCGCCTCCCACGCTTTTTTACTTCATCAAAAAGAGCCGCCGTATTTGTAATATATTTGCCACTAATGGCTCTTTTTACATTCCCCATAGATGTTCTACGGGGTTTAAGTCAGGACTATACGATGGCCACTACAAAATATTGATAGAATTATCGTCAACGAATTTTTTTTGTCAGCCTCGCCGTGTACTTCGGATCGTTATCCTGCTGAAATTGCCATATTAGAAGCGTTTCTAATTAGCTGTCAACCAGTGTATAACGTAAGCAACGTTACGGATTTGGAGCCCCCCAAATTTTCAAAATATAAATTTTTCTATATATACATAGAACAATGTAATTATTTAGATTATTTAGATGGAATTATAGCAGATTTCTCATTCTGGGCTTGTTTGAAAGGTATTTTTATCACCTTTCAAAATCTGTATTGATACCAATATTTTTTATTTTTTGTAGAGATATTAGGATTTTTTTGTCGTAAAATACTCTAAAGTGAACTTTTAACTAATAAATTCTGAATTTGATTCGATTTTTTTTCCAGATTAATAAAGTTCAGATAATTTCCAACAGCTTTTATTACGATAAATTTTTTTGTTTTCGAACTTCTTTTTGTAGGAAAACCGATCTGAAAAAATCAATGGGTGGTATTATTGATTCCGCACGGAAAAGAACATTTTGCAGAAAGAAATATCGATCGATATGAAAATTGCAATTATTCATTCTTGCGGTATTTGCTTTCCGCGAACTCAATTTAACATCCCTGTTTTAAGTGATTAAGAGTTGATATTGTGTCAGATGATGGGAAAAAATCAACAAGTCTTAGATGTGATTTTAGACGCGAATGTTAAATCTTTTCTTATAAATAAAATATGGATACAATTGACTTTTTCGAAGATAGTAGTGACAGTGATTCTTTGGACATCTGTTTGGAAAGAAAAGTTTTACGCTATAAATCTGGAGATGTGTTGCAGATGAACGATAGAGAGTAAGTTGAAATAAACAAATGTGAACCGGACTCCTGGTAAATGAAAGCTATGCTTACTTTTACAGCTTCCAAAAAAATTTTCGCTTAAACTGGGTAGCGTTTAAATATATTTTGTTTGAGTTAGAATCTGCATGCTCATGAAGCGGTCGTCAAGGAACTCTTTCAGCCAAAGATAAACTATGTGCTTGTTTGAGATTCTTTGCAGAAGGCAGCTATCAGCATAGTTTTGATAAGGATTTCAATGTCAACATAGCCCAATAAACGTTTTGCAAAGTACTGGATGAATTTTTGACCAAGTTAGAATTTTTTTTTGTGTAGCAAATGGATATCCTTTGCTTCTTTTTGCATTTTATTTGTGTATTTTTTTCTTTTGCTCCTATTAAAATCAAAAATCAAAGAAATTAATTATACAATTAAATAGCACTTTAATAAAAATTTTACTTTTCCTTACATTTTTGTTCTTTCCGTTAACCTTCCGTCACACAAATTGAGCGTAAGCAAAATGGAGGAAAATATCTACATTGCGGAACTAATAATACGGCAATACCGCAACTGTAGAGATGATACCGCAACTGCGGAAGGTTACCGTAGCGGCGGAATGAATAATTGCAAATGTTTGCTTCCGCACAAAAAATGTTATCCGCAGTCGCGGAACGGAATCAATAATCGGACACAATATTTTCAAGGTTTCAACAAAAAAAATTAAACAATATTTTATTTTTATTTATGTGTATATGGCCAAATTGTATTTGTGTGATTTATTATTGTAAGCTAATAAGGTCTAGGTAGTTTTAATGACAATAAAAAACCAGTTTTATTTAATTTTTTCCCGACGTTTCGTCAATTATTTGTTGACTTTATCAAGGGGTTTGGGAAAATCTATTTTATTACTAAAAAAAAAACATTTATTTTTAAAAATTTACATTTATAAAACTTTTGTTTGAAAATTTCTTACTTACAAACTATGTCTCTTGAATTTTCATAAATTTATGTTAAAGGAAAAATTAAGTTAAACCTTCATACTTAAAAACACAACTAAATAAAATTATATTAATGCTACTTTGTAGCTTGCGCTAATATTGTCTGTGTCTTCCTTCAGATTCATCGTCTTTTCTATGTTTTTAAATTTTTAATTCAATTTATTTTTAAATATTATTCTCGACCTACAATTTAATGTTTTAACATGGTAATATTATTTTTTAAGGTCATTTTTACTTTCCATTCGAGGAGTTTTCTTACAACTTTCTAATGTCACTGCCATAACTTCTTCATGATTATTTTCTATAACTCGTTTTGAAACACTCGTTCATAATTGTATATGTCTTTCTGTTCCTTGTATGTGCAATGTAATTTGTGAATCAGCCAGTGGTGGTTCATCGAAATCTAAGTATTTTTCCAAGTGATCATATGGAATCTGTCGATAAATGCTGGTTCAAATAATATACCGTCGTTATTCATATCAACCATATTGACATAATCGGTAGCATCGAAATTTAGAGATAAATTTTTTGTGAATTCTGAGTTTAGTTGGATCTTACAATTTTTTATGGCAGTGACATTAAAAGTCAGAATATAGATTACGTTTTTTGGTATACGCGTACTTACAAAATAAATTGACCTACCCTAATATATATATATATATATATATATATATATATGTATATATATATATATATATATATATATATATATATACATATATATACATATATATATATATATATATATATATATATATATATACATATATATACATATATATACATATATATATATATATATATATATATATATATTTATATATATATATATATATATACATATATATATATATATATATATATATATACATATATATATATATATATATATATATATATATGTAGGTACATATATATATATATATATATATATATATATATATATGTATATATATATATATATATATATGTATATATATATGTGTATATATATATATATATATATATATATATATATATGTATATATATATATATATATATATATATATATACCTACATATGTATATATATATATATATATATATATATATACCTGCATATATATATATATATATATATATATATATATATATATATACCTACATATATATATATATATATATATATATATATATACCTACATATATATATATATATATATATATATATATATACCTACATATATATATATATATATATATATATATATATATACCTACATATATATATATATATATATATATATATATATATATATATATATATATATAATTTATTATTATTTTTTTTCATAAATATATTTTTTTTTTCAAATAAATGGGCAAAGGAAGGACCCCTGTTGAATTTTATAAATAAGTGGGCCAAGGAAGGACCCCTGTTGATTTTTATGAGTAAATGGGCCAGGAAGGACCCCTGTTGGTTTTTGTTCGTTGTGAGCCATGAGGGACCCCTGTTGATTTATTTTTAGTGAGTCATGAGGGACTCCTGTTGATTGATATTTGTAGTGAGTCATGAGGGACTCCTGTTGCTGCGGAAAAAGGTGATTTGTAAATTGATCAAGCGGTTCGGAATCATAATTGATATAAAATAACAAGTTTAGTGATTGGGCGCGTAATTATACCGTTTTGCGTGCGAAGTTCAGCAACTCGAACGTGACCGTCTGTACCTGCGTAAATTTTTATTACAATTCGTAACCTCCAAGAAGTTGCAGCTAACTGCTCATTTTTAATGACGACCGAGTCGTTCACTGCAATTTCCCTTTGTGGGTGTTTCCACTTATATCGTTTATGTAACTCAACGAGATATTCCTCTTTCCATCTTTTACAAAACTGATGAATTAAAGACTTTACGATATCGATTAACAATACTGTCCGGGCTATCGTATATTGTTGTAAAAAGTGTCCTGGCGATAAAACGACTGATTCACCAGGATTATCAGGCATAGGACATAAAGGGCGTCAATTCAGACATGCCTCTATTCTAGCCAAAATAGTCGACAGTTCCTCAAAGGTATATTTACCGTTATGAACTTCCTTTCTAAAATGGAGTTTAAAACTTTTTACTCTCGCCTCCCATAGTCCACCCATGTGAGGGGCACCGGGTGGTATGAAGCGCCATGTCAAACCTTTATGCCCAAAAGTGGAGCACATTTTTGCTTGACGTTCTTTTAAAAAGGTTCGAAAATCATTAAGTTACCTCATTCGAAGCGCCAACAAAATTTGTGCCATTGACAGAATATATGGTAAGTGGACAACCTCTTCTAGAAATGAATCGATTGAACGCTGATAAAAATATATCCGTTGATAAATCTGACGCTGCTTCTATATGTATCGCCTTTGTCGCGAAACATACAAATATGCACACATACCCCTTTGTTATTTTGCCTGATCTACCCTTATGAGTTTTCATATCGAAAGGACCAGCGAAATCAACCCCAGTGTTCGTAAATGGTCTATCAATGGTGGCGCGTTCAGGAGGTAGGGCCGCCATTATCGGACTGCATGTTTGCAATGATGAATTGTCGTACGGATCAAAACTCGCAGTCGCGGTGTCCAATATTCAAATCTATAGACTCGAAGCATTAGTTGATTACCACCGTGAATGGTAAGCAAGTGTATAAATTCTGCTAACAATTTAGCAAATCGACAAGAGTAAGGAAGAATAATAGGATATTGCTCACGAAACGATAACGAAGGTGATTTGACAAGCCGGCCATTTAATCTCATCACGTTATTTTCATCGAGAAACGGATTCAATGTTAATAATGAGCCTTTGGAAGGTAAAACATTCCTATTTGAAAGGCATTTGAACTCCTCAGCATAATAGGCCTTCTGAGCGACAATAGTGAAACGTAATTTGACGACCTTAAGTTCTTCATTAGAAATAAGAGCAGTTTCATGATTAAAATGTCTCTTATGAGCTGAATGCGTGGCATGAAAAAATCTTAAAACATATGCCAATACACGCAACGCTCTATCTAGCGAAGAAAACTATCCAAAATATCTTAAAATTTTGAAAAGTATGAAGCGTGAACCTTGACACTTCTACTTTCCACTTCGGTAGTAAAATTTTCCAGGGTGTGAGTATTCCAATTATCTTTGTTTTGGCTCAACCATGATGGACCGTGCCACCAGAGTTCACTTTCCGATAAAGTGCTCGGATCTACCCCCTGGCTGCCAAGATCGTCAGGATTGTCTTCTGATCGAACATGAAACCAGTTATGATTTCCTGTGTTCTCTTGAATTCGAAATACTCTATTGGCCACAAAGGTGGACCAGGAACTTGGGGTTTTGCGTAGCCATGCTAAGACGATCGTAGAATCTGTCTAGCAACATATATTTGTAATTGGAATCTCTATTTCCTTCAAAATATTTTTCAAGAGTTCAGAGGCTAATACTGCACCACACAATTCAAGCCGTGGTAATGAAACACATTTTATTGGCGCTACCCTCGTTTTAGCGGTCAATAAATTAGAAACTATTTCTCCGTTGAAATTTTCAATTCGTATATAAATTGCCCCCGCATAGGCCTTTTCGGATGCATCCGAAAAAATATGAAGTTCAACTTTTGAAGACTTGTAATGTCTTACCCATCTAGGTATTTTAATAAAGTTAACTTAATTAAAGGATTTGACAAATGTAGCCCATTCCTTTTCTGTTGAAGTTGGAAGAAATTCATCCCAGTCAATATTATCACGCCATATGCGTTGCATAAGAATTTTTGCTGTGATAATTACTGGACTAACCCATCCAACAGGATCAAAAAATTTGGCAATAGCAGACAAGACTTCTCTTTTCGTATATCCTGACTTGACTTCTAGAGGACATATCTGGAAAAAGAATGAATCTAACTGAGCATTCCAAAAAATCCCTAAGCTTTTGGAACAACTAGATTCTTCAAATTTCAAAAGTTTAGCATCCACTAAATATTCGGATGGTAACCCCTCTAAAATAGCAACCTTATTCGATGTCCATTTTCTAAGTTCAAACCCAGCTGATAAAAATGCGGAAGTCAATTGGTTTCTTGCCGACACAGCAGTAGAAATATCATGGGCTCCAGTTAAGACATCATCCACGTACATTCCCTTTCTAAGAATATTCGCTGCCATGGGAAACATTTCCTCACAATCCCCTGCCAATTGTAGTAATGTCCGAATTGCTAAATAGGGAGCACAATTTAACCCAAAAGTCACAGTCTTCAATTCATACTCCTTTATGTTTTCATCCGGTGAATTTCGATGAAGAATTCGTTGAAATGCAGTATGCGAAGGATGAACCCAAATTTGACGATACATCTTAGAAATGTCAAAATTAAAAACGAACTCGAACAAACGCCAACGCAGAATCAAAGTAATTAAATTAGATTGTAAAGTAGGTCCTATAAATAAACAGTCGTTCAAACTATTTCTATTAGAAGTCCGATTTGATGCATTAAAAACTACTCTTAATTTGGTAGTTTTCCGTTTAATCGATGCGAAAGAATTGTCTCATAGCGCTTGATTTCGATATTCCCAAACTCACATCATGAGGAAACTCTGGCTTAAAAGGTAATGATACAATATACCTACCATTTCAATCCCTTTGAGTGGTGTTTTTATAAAGATCTTCACAAAATTCAAATCAAATGGGGGCATAAGCTTTCCCCCGGGAACTTCCAGTTCCCAAAACTTCAACAAAGTTTTGTTCAAGTTGTCTTTTTCAGAAAATGCGACAGAAGTGGTGAAAACAATAACTGAACTAATTTTTGATGAATTTATGGGCCCTGTCAAAATCCAACCAAAAACTGTTTGTTGAGCCATGAGAGATCCAACAACATTGCGGCGAATTTCATTTAAAATTATGCTAGGAGCCCCTTGTAATATATCAACAGGCCTGCTTTTATAAAAATTAACATCCGCTAATTTTAAATTGTTCAACGCACCACTTATTGCCGAAGGACAAACAAATGATGGCAAATTCTGTAAAATCGAGGGTAATACGAGAGCATGTGTTTCTAAATTAATATCTTTGTCCAATGGTGAACCAATTCTAATTGGACAAACTTTTGTTGACGTAATAGAAGCATCCTTATCCACACCGGAAATCTTTACATTCGTGGAATGTGACTTAAGTCTCAATTGATTTCGCAGGTGTTCTGAAATAAAAGAAGCTTCTGATGCTGAATCAATCAATGCCCTTGCTGGATACGTAGTATCTTGGCATATGATTGATATCATAGCAGTTCCTAATAACACAGACGAATTCTGCGCAATATGAAAAACTTGCCGATTGAAGTTTGAGGAAGCTGCTGCTGCTGACGTTGATGGTCTATTTTCAAATGACCGAGCATCAGGATTTAAATTTACATTATTTGAAGCCGAAATATTTGCAGAATTGGTAGTAGTATTAGCTGTAGACTCGTCGCGATGAAGCATAGTATAATGCTTTTGATTGCATTTAAAACATAGATGATCGCTTGCACAATCTTTTATCACATGAGATTTTGATAAACAATTGACACAACAGTGATATTTCTTTATAGTGGAATATCTCTCACTAACTGACAAATTCCTAAATCGGCGGCAAAATCTTAAAACATGATTTTGTTTTGGACATAGTATGCAAGTAATTATAGAGCTCTTAGTAGAAACGTGAGCCTTTACTTTCTTTTCATTTTCCGATTTAGTAAGGTCACGTATGCATTCCAGTGTTTGAATTCGTTCTGTCAAGAACATGTCTAAATCCTTCCAAAGAGACAAAGCAGTTTTGTTCTTTATGCTTTGTTCCCACACCGTAACTGTTTGAGAAGGCAGACATTGAATAGTAATAAACAAATATCAATTTCGTAAATTGACATGGCAGTCAAAAATCCATTTATCCCTCTTTGTAAGGTTTTCAGAGACAAACTACTTTCCTTCGCGATAGTTTCTTTTGAAAATAGACACTTCAATTGATTATTAATCAGTATTCGAGGATTCTCATAAGTATCTTAAAGATTTCTCCACGCCATATCGAAACCCTGATTCGACAAAGGGCATTTCGATACAATCTCCTTTGCCTCACCGCTAGTCTACCGTAACAAATGACATAGCCGTTCATTATTACTAAGTCTCGAATTATTGAGCTATAGCGCGGAAAATAAATCTCTAAAAGTAGGCCAAGACAAATAATCACCAACAAATACATCTACATCACAGGGAGGTAAGCTCATAGAGTGAGTTAAAATATCGCCTCTATTACTATCTGAGTGTAGATCATTTTGTTTTTTATTTTACACATCGCATTCGTGTTTTTTCTTAATTATGTTTTCTAAACACTTTACATACGAGGCATAAGCAGCTCTATATTTAGCTGTAATTACCTCCGAATCTGTAACCACATTGTCTTCAACGGTATCAACTAGAGTTGTGATCTTTAGCTCAGTGAGCTGAGCGCTCATTTTAGCTCAGCTCAGTTTACTGAGCTAGTTCATTGAATAGCTCAGTAGCTCAGTGATAATGAAATACATAAGCCACAGAGTATGCATACCCAGAATACCCAAAAGTGAATATATATATATATATATATATATATATATATATATATTCTTTAGACATGCCACCGCAACATGTGCAATAACATATTTGTATTCGTCCGGTAGCATATTAAGAAACTGTGACATCATTACAAATATGGCAATAGAAATGATTAAAAACGCTCAGCTCTGAAACAAAAGCGCTCTGAAACAAAAGTGCTCTGAAACAAAAAGTGCTCAGTACTGAGCTGAAATCATCTATTGTAGTGAGCGCTCATTTCGCTCAGTTCACTGAATCGTTCAAATGAACTAGCTCATAGCTCAGTGACACAACTCTAGTATCAACGCATTTCGCAGTCTTTAAACCATAAAGACACTTTTCGTAAGTCTGTTTGACTTTCTCCCATAAAGGAGTTAATTCTTCGTCATGAAGCTCTAGAGTAAACGCCGTATGGCTATCCTCCTCAATTTCGTTGAAACAAGCTTCAAATATGACGATAGCATCAGTGGCTCTAACAAATTTTTCTAATGCAGTAGTAGCCATTTT
>OY776281.1:39277902-39302902 GCA_963675445.1 Linnaemya vulpina
TTTTCAATTGTATTAATTGCAAAATCAATAGGTACACTTGTGAATAGGGAAACTAGATCAAAAGAAATCAAGCTTTCATTATTAGATATATGTTGGCTCCTAATTTTATTCACAAATTCTATTAAATTTTTTATATTATATTTAGAATCCTTAGTAATATTTTTTAAAATATTTGTAATATATCTGTATAGTTCATATGAAGGTGAATTAATAAAAGAACATATAGGTCTTAATGGAAAATTTTCTTTATGAATTTTCGGTAATCCATATATACGAGGAGCAACTGCAGCATTTGTTTTTAGCCTATTCTTATCATTAGATGTTATAATATCTTTCGCAAATAATTCTTCAACTATATCATTATTGATTTTTTGGTATTTGTTTGTTGGATCTCTAATAATTAAATTATAATTTGTAATATCTCCTACAATACTATTGATTCTTAAATCATAATCCTGTTTACTAATGACTACAGTTACATTACCCTTATCGGCATTTACAATAAGTATAACTTTATTTTCGCTTAAGAAATTAGTAGCTTTCTTAGCTTTATCTTTTCATACTTTTTACTAGGTAAAGCGTGTTTTTGTCCAAGTGAAAGTATCCATTGAATGTCTTTAGGTATGTCAGTGTTAGTCTTGTTTCTAAACCACTTTTCATTTAATTTTATATCTAATTCCTTCTCTTGTAATTTTTTTAATTTATCAAATTTATTTTTATGTGTAATATTTACCTTTTTCTTTTGTAAAACAGCTAAATGGTCCTCAAAGTATACAAATTCAACCATTTCCTCCAGTGAAAAATATATATCCAATTTCTTTAAAATTCTTTCCCTCTCTTTTTGAAAATGTTTCAACATATCATGTTTATCTTTTATCGCTAACCTTAAAATTTTATTGTGTAAATCTTGAGTATATTTTTCTATTGTTTTTTGAATCCTTGGTAAGCTATCCTTATTAAAAACATTCAAGATATTCTTCGTAGAGTTCTTGATAAAGTTTGGGGTGATTCCAACATTCCTGCATCTTATCAAAAAAGCTATTGATGATCTTGCCTGTACAATTTTGTTCCTGAGTGATTTGACCTGATTAACGAATATCCTAGTTTGAAAATTTTTCTTCAATATACGATATTCCATGTTGGCATGCTCTCCTTAATAATTGTTGATTTATCTTTATTAACCTTATCAGTTTATTATAATATTAATCAAGCTTATGGTCGTTTTTTATCAAATTATATTTGGTCTAATTTTTATTCGATATTTCGTTAACAGCTTGTTAACATCTTCAGGAAATAAAAATTATTAAAATTTTATAGACAAGTGGTTTTGAAACATGACATAAAAAACTATTCACAATATTTGTTTTTCAAATTCAATACCACATAAAATATTTTTTCAACATTAACAATTTATAGTAAAACAAACTTTTTCAACATTAACAAATTATAACGAACATTTTTATAACAAATATATATATATATATATATATATATATATATATATATATATATATACATATACACATAGATATACATATACACATATATATACATACATACACATATATATACATACATACACATATATATACATACATACATACATATACGCACATACACACACACACACACACACACATATATATATATATATATATATATATATATATAAATATATATATATATACATAAATATATATATATATATATATATATATATATATATAAATATATATATATATATATATATATATATATATATATACATAAATATATATATATATATATATATATATATATATATATATATAAATATATATATATATATATATATATATATATGTGTGTACATATATATATATATATATATATATATATATATATATATGTGTGTGTACATATATATATATATATATATATATATATATATATATGTATATGTATGTGTATGTATGTATATGTATGTATATATATGTGTATGTATGTGTATATGTATATCTATGTATATATATATATATATATATATATATATTTGTTATAAAAATGTTCGTTATAATTTGTTAATGTTGAAAAAGTTTGTTTTACTATAAATTGTTAATGTTGAAAAAATATTTTATGTGGTATTGAATTTGAAAAACAAATATTTTGAATAGTTTTTTATGTCATGTTTCAGAACAATTTGCTATAAAATTTTAAAATTTTATTTCCTGAAGATGTTAACAAGCTGTTAACGAAATATCCAATAAAAATTAGACCAAATATAATTTCATAAAAAACGACCATAAGCTTGATTAATATTGATTATATATATAAATATATATATATATATATATATATATATATATATATATATTTATATATATATATATATATATATATATATATATATATTGTTACGTTTTTAGACCTTTTCGTAAAAACGGTTTTATTATTTATTCTTCAAAGATTCGTTTTATTGCATCAAATTAAAACACGGACAAATTAATTTTAGAAATATAATGCGGCAACACTTTATTTATTACTTAACACGAGTATTTGTACTACTCAACCCTCAGCGATGTTAACACGTCTATATTTGAAATCACACTGACTCACTCTGAGCTCTGGCAGCGCCTTTATATAGCAAAAATGACGTCGTCTGGTAACCTCGCGAAAGTTCTGGGTATGGTGGTTGTATTTTACTTGGCATGTGTGTGTTTGTATACATGACAATGCTGGCTTGTTTGGTTTGCTTATGGTAACTATGTGTGGTTGAATGTATGAGTGTTCTGTGTGTTTTGCCTATGGTAACTATGAGTGGTTGTATGGATGAGTGTGTGGTTTTGTTTCTTCTATGTGTATATGGCTGTGTATACTTGTGGATCTGTTTAGCTTTATTAGCAGCGAATACTTGCATACAAGATCATTAAGAATAACATCTCTTAGCATTTATGTTGCTAGGTTTGTTGTTGTTGTGGTTTACTCTTATTGGCACAGCCTTGAATGATCTTGTATATTCTGGAGTATTCCATTTCCGTTAATTTGAATATTATCTATATAGTGTTGACCAGGGTTGTAACATTTTGACAACTATAGATTAATTGGCAGTGCTGCCAAGTACATATAGCCACATTGTCGTTTTATTTAAATCTATTTTTAATCTTTGTAACACTGCCGCCCACTTAAGCCTGTTCGACCCGAATAGGCATACAATCACCTCTTCCATAGTGCGCCAATCGTTCGAGATGTACTATCTTCATTTCCGACCTTGGGTTATTATGCTTCTGTATCCGGTATACAACGTCATTCACTCTATTAGTCACTTTATACGGGCCATCCCAGTGAGTCTGTAACTTTGGGGACAATATTTTCTTCCGTTGTGGGTTATAAAGTAGAACCAATTGTCCTTCCATAAATCCCTCCGAATTTGCTGCTCGGTCATACCTCGCCTTCATCTTGTCACTGACCATCTTGATTCTATTACGCACGAACTCATGCAGTTCGTTTAAGTCCTCCTTCTCTTGGAACGTAATAGCTCTTGAGTTGTACTGTTGTAGCTGTCCTCCTATAAAACTTTACTTATCTTGGAGTATGGCACAACTATTAAATTTAAAGTTGTTTTGCCATCTACACTTTCCCATACGCGGTATCAACACCCTTTTATTACCTTGAGGCTGTTCCACTGAGCCCAATAAGATTTGGCGAGTGGGTTTTCAGCCGAAATTTCATTCCGAGATGGTCGTCTGTCCTCTTCTTTAGCCGCTATAATTTTCCTTAGTATGCCGTCGTCCCTCTGTGCCGCTGACCAGTCTTCATCAGGGCCGATGTGCATTAGCCGCACATCCACAACGCCTTCCTTTTGCTCGTTTCTAACACAATGTTTACACTCTAAACAGCAGGGTCTTCTCGAAAGAGCATCCGCATTATTATGCTTTGTGCCCCTTCTATGCTCAATGCTGAAGTCGTAGCTCTGCAGGCGCTCAATCCACCTTGCCAGTTGCCCTTCAGGATTTTTAAACTGCAATAGCCATCTCAGTGCAGAATGATCGGTCCTTAATGTAAAGTGTTGACCATACAGGTACTTACGGTAATGTATAATACATTCCAATACCGCCAGAAGCTCACGTCGTGTCACACAGTAGTTCCTCTCAGGTTTTGAGAGTACACGGCTATAGTACCCTATGACCTTCTCAGTGCCATTAACTACTTGGGATAGCACACCCCCTATGCCATAACCGCTCGCATCAGTATCCAGCACAAATTTTTCACCAGCTATGGCATACGTTAGCACTGGTGACGTACATAATAATTCTTTAAGTTTCTGGAATGCATTTTCCTGTGGCTCGCCCCAATGGTATGGTCTCGATTTCTTTGTCAGCTCATTCAGGCTGGCAGCTACACTGGCGAAATTCGGCAGAAAACGTCTGTAGTATGTACAAAGGCCTAAAAAGCTGCGCAAATCATGAAGATTTTTAGGTTGATGCCAGTCCCTTACTGCTTTTATTTTATCTTCATCTGTTGAGATTCCGTCTGCTGTAACACGATGCCCCAAATACTTTCCTTCTTTCTGGAACAATGCAAATTTCTTCAAGCTGAGTTTCAATCCAGCTGATGATATCCGTTGAAGAACTTCTGCCATGTTTTTGAGGTGTTCATCAAAAGTTTTCCCCATCACGATTATGTCATCTAGATATACCAAGCATGTCTTCCAGTGAAGTCCTATCAGTACCTTCTCCATTAGGCGTTCAAATGTAGCCGGAGCATTGCAGAGACCAAATGGCATGACTTTGAACTGCCATAATCCGTTACCGACACTGAAGGCAGTTTTCTCCTTGTCTTTCTCTGCAATCTCCACTTGCCAATATCCGTTTCGCAAGTCCAGCGTAGAGAACCATTGGTACCAGCTAGCGTGTCCAAAGTGTCATCGATTCTGGAGAGCGGATAACTGTCCTTCTTGGTTATGTCATTGAGCTTCCTGTAGTCTACGCAGAATCTAGTACTGCCATCTTTCTTTTTAACTAAGACTACAGGTGAACTCCAAGGACCAGAAGATGGCTCAATTACGCCATCACGCTCCATTTCACTTACAAGCTCTTTTACTTTGTCTCGCTTTGCTAGGGGTACGCTTCTGGGTGGCTATTTAATCGGCCTAGCTTCGCCTGTGTTAATTTCATGTTTAACCAATGCAGTTCTACCCTGGCTTTGGCTTCCCATGGCGAAGATACTGGCATGCCTTTTTAGTAACTGTTTGCATTTAATTCTATCTGTCGCTGATAGACCTGCTACCCATTTCCCTACGTATGCCTCAAATTGTTCACGTTCTTTTGCGGACAAATCAGTAGGCTCTGTCTTCTTCTCGAAGTTTATTATTGCCTCTGCTGGAGTACACTGGCCAATATCGGAATTTTCTTTGATGACATTTTCATGGTCTGACAAGTTAAGTAGTCTTATAGGAACTATTCCTCCTTTACTAGTTTTCACTAGAGCTTTCGCTGTTATAATCTCTTTCTTTAGATCTGCTGGTTCTACAACCCACAACCGATTGTCTTCACAATCTCCCTTCATCCGCGCCCATATGACTGTTTCAGACTGCGGCGGTAACGTCTGACTCTCAATAGCAAATACTCTTGTTACTTGCGGTTTGCTGTCATACCCAACATCAAGGGGTATTTCCACATTACGCCGAATCATCAGCCGTTGTCCCATATATAGATTAATGCCATGGTTAATCATAAAATCGGCTCCAATAATAACCTCATCGACAATATCGGCAACAATAAACACATGTCTCACGTTGATGTTGGCTATAGTCACCTTCACTTCAATCTTACCATAGACAGTGGCAGGCTCTCCAGTAGCTGTACGTAGCCGTGTATTGCTTAACTGCTCGCATTTCCCCTTTACTATATCGGGCCTTATTATTGACTGCGATGCCTCTGTGTCTATGGTAAGTACGTGCTTTTCTCCGTTGATGTGTCCGGACGCAGTGAGGT
The DNA here is from genome assembly GCA_963675445.1 of Linnaemya vulpina. NCBI lineage: Eukaryota > Metazoa > Arthropoda > Insecta > Diptera > Tachinidae > Linnaemya > Linnaemya vulpina. The sequence continues at coordinate 39,283,875 of OY776281.1, forward strand.
TGCTATTTTTCTGCTGCATCACTGGTATGGAGATTGTGGGGCCCTCGTTTGTGAGAGCTAGCTCTTGCCCCTTAGTGCTGGCTCTTTTTAGTTTAACGGGGACTCTTGTGATGTTGTTTGATTCACCCGTTTGCTGTTTCTTGGTGGCGAAACAGATCTACCTCCCTTCCTTGGTGCTTTGCAGCTGCGCTGAAAATTACCGATCTTTCCGCAGTTAAAGCACTTAGGCTTTTCTTTGATAGCATTTTCTGCCAACAGTTGTCGCATTGCCTTCTTAACGCTAGCATCTAGGTTGTTATCCTCCTCAGACAAAACCTCCACCTTCCGCACTTTACATATCTGTGGCTTGAAAACCATCCTTGCAGTCTCTTGAGCCAGCGCAAATGAAACAGTTTCAGCGAAAGTGGATTTCTGCGTAGCGCACACCGCCAGTTTAACATCAGAGTCGCGAATGCCATTAACGAAAGCCTCAGTTTTAAAGTGGTCCAGGAACGGGTGACTCCCGCCTGGACATGTGAGCTGCACTAAACGCTCGATTTCCATTGTAAAATCTTGTAGAGATTCGTTAGGCTTCTGAACTCTACATCGCAATTCCATTCTGTATAAATCGCGCTTGTGCTTACCGCCATACTTGCGCTGCTTTAAGGACAAAATCAACTCTATGGCCTTTTCTTCAGCATCCCATCCATTTCTGCTAGCAACCGTCTCGAACTGGAATTTGAAGATGCCTAATGGTACGCTGCCGTCGAAGCATGGCGCTTTCATCCGCGCAGAAACTTCCGCAACTGCTCGTACTGGCCCGCCAGTACACTCAAGGCTATGCACTTTGTCCTCTAGAGCATGCAATTTCTCTTCGAACTCCTTTGCATGCTGTTCCAGGCCACCGCTTTCTAGATGTTGGACTCTATCCGCCAGCTCTGAGAATTTATTCTCAATAGAATCCACTCTCCTGTTAATGGCTTCAGAAACCTCTACCAGGGTCTCGTTCATGGCTTTATTTGACTCCTGTATTTCGGCTACAAGTTTTTCCTGCATCTGCTGAGTTTCGGCTACAAGCTTTTCCTGCATCTGCTGAGTTTCGGCTACAAGTTTTTCCTGCATCTGCTGAAAGTTTTGTTTTATCTCACTTATTTCGGGTACAAGCTTTTCCTGCATCTGCTGAGAGTTCTGTTTTGTTTCAGTCATTTCGGCTACAAGCTTGTCACTGCTGATTTTTGATGCAGTTTTGCATCACTGATTGCTTTTATCTGCTGAGAGTTCTGTTTCATTTCGATCATCATAGCAGCGAACATTGAATTTATGTCCATGCTGCTGGTAGTGGCAGGAGGGCATACCTGCACATCGTCTTTGTCCTCAAACTCATATGTCCCGATGTCCATGCCGCGATTCTTAAACTCATCTATCAGCATCTTCTGCAGTTCAGCCTTGTTACCTGCAGTTGGCAATTCCAGCTTACTGAGCTCTTTTTCAGCTGTTCAACTTTTAGCTCATCAAATTTCATTTTTATATATATTAATTTTTTAATGTCCTTTTTTTCCCTTAAATTGCAATGTTCTTTTAATTATTTTTGCAATCTCACTTCTGACACCAATTGTTACGTTTTTAGACCTTTTCGTAAAAACGGTTTTATTACTTATTCTTCAGGGATTCGTTTTATTGCATCAAATTAAAACACGGACAAATTAATTTTAGAAATATAATGCGGCAACACTTTATTTATTACTTTATTAGCACGAGTATTTGTACTACTCAACACTTAGCGATGTTAACACGTCTATATTTGAAATCACACTCTCTCGCTGAGCTGTGGCAACACCTTTATATAGCAAAAATGACGTCGTCTGGTAACTTCGCGAAACTGCTAGGCATGGTGGTTGTACTTTACTTAACATGTAGCTATATACGTGTGTTTGTATACATGACAATGCTGACTTGTGTGTTTTGCTTATGGTGACTATGTGTGGTTGTATGTATGAGTGTTCTGTGTGCTTTTTCTATGGTAACTATGAGTGGTTGTATGGATGAGTGTTCTGTGTGTTGTGTGGTTTCTGCTATGTGTGTATGGTTGTGTATACTTGTGAACCTGTTAAGCTTTATTAGCAGCGAATACTTGCATACAAGATCATTAAGAATAACATCTCTTAGCATTTATGTTGTTAGGTTTTCCGTTGTTGTTGTTTACACTTATTATTGGCACAGCCTCGAATGATCTTGTATATTCCGGAGTATTCTATTTCCGTTAATTTGAATATTATCTATATTGTGTTGACCAGGGTTGCAGCATTTTGACAACTGGAAATTAATTGGCAGTGCTGCCAAGTACATATAGCCACATTGTCGTTTTATTTAAATCTATTTCTAATCTTTGTAACAATATATATATATATATATATATATATATATATATGCAGATATACATATATATATATATATATATATATATATATATATATATATATATCTCGTAAAATGATCGATCATCGTTAAGCAATAACGTTGGCCTTCACTTGCCGGAAAGGGGCTTACGATATCTATATTGATATGTGAAAATCGTTCGTTTGGAGGTGTGTATTTAATTGGTTGAGATTTCGTGTGGCGTTGCAATGCGTTTGTAGAAATTAAGTGTAGCAAATAAAACGGCTAGTTAGCATCTTTGTTGTTGCTTGAATGATATGATGAGCTAGACCGTGAACAGTGGACAGAATTCACATACGAAATTCTTTTGGGATGTAAGGACGGACATTTTTGATGTACCGCAAACCAAACTAAGCTCAGATCCTGGAAGTACGAAAGATTTAAGTTTAAGTGAATTAGGAGTAATACCTAACTTCTTCTCTTTGTGAGGTGGCAATTATTTCGTAGCTGATTAGTTGATTAATAGTTTGGACTTCTGGGGGAATGCATACCCTAAGGGGCGGTGATCTGTTACGATATAGCCCTTTCTACTCTGTAGCATGTATCGAAAATGACACGTACCTTGATACATAGTGGTTAAGTCACGGTCGTAAGTGCTATATATCTGTTGTGAAGTCGTTAATCTTTTAGAGTAAAATCCTAAGGTCTGAAGAACACCATTTACACATATATGAAGGGCGGCACCGACTGAAATATCAGAAGCATCAACATAACGTGCTAATTTTGCATTTTTCGCTGGATGTGCTAACAGTTTCACGTTGCTTAATTCGTCTTTATATGATGAATGCATTTTCTGCTTCAGGTTTCCATTTAACATTGTGCAATCATTTCTAATGTCACCTTTTATCAGTGCTTGAAGTTGCAATTGATTTCATACTGCCTTTGGCAAAAAACGTTTGTAGAAATTAAGTGTAGCAATAAATCTTTAGCGAGAGTCGGTTTAGGGAAGTCACAGATGGCCGTAACCCGATCGGGAAGAGATAGTGGCCTAGAAATTTTATTTCCGATTTACCAAATTCGCATTTGTCGGTATTTATAGACAAATTGTTGGATCGCAGTCTGTTGAGAACTTCGAAGATCCTTTCTGTGTTGCTCAATCGATATTGAAGCGACGAAAATGTCGTCGATGTAAGCAAAGGCGAAATCCAAACCGCGTAATACCACGTTAATGAGCCTTTAGAAGGTTTGGGCTGCGTTGCAGAGTTCAAAGGTCATACATTTGAACTCGTAGAGTCCGAAAGGCGTTACTATTGCTCTTTTGGGAACATCTTCAGGTCGTACAGGAACCTGATGAAAGCCTTTTTGAAGGTCGATTTTCTAAAAAAAAATTCTTACCGAGAAGATTACTGGTGAAATCGTGTAGATACGGAAGCGGTTACCGATCACGAACGGTGTGTGCGTTTAATGCACGATAACCCCACACGGCCTCCATGACCGATTAGCCTTTTGGACCATGTGTAATGGAGTAGACCAACTACTGCTAGACGGTTGACATATACCAGCTTTTAACAGGACATCGAATTCAGCTTGTGCTGCGTCTAATATTTCGGGCGATAAGCGTCGTGCTCGTGAGTATGCTGGTTAGCCAAATGTTTCGTTGTGGTGAAATATGGTTGACTTCGTAGTCGTGCCATACGATTTTATTCTGGTGATGTCACAAAAATCACGTAAAATATCTTGAAACAGGTCGGACGTATTGACTACTGCAGCTCTTAATTGTGGAAATGGTATCAAAGTGTGAGAGTTATCAATGAGACGGTTGCGGTGTAAGTCGATGATTAAATCGTAGAATCTCAAAAAGTCTGCACCAATAATTGGACCTGTAACATCTGCTACTAAAAATGACCATTCGAATGTGCGTTTTAATCCTAAATTTAAAACTATCCGCTTCTATCCAAGAACTTTTATTGGTAATCCATTTGCTGCGTAAAGTTTTGTGGCAGTAGTTTTAACATGAATCTTTTATCGGTAAACGGAATAATTTGCTGTTCGTGGTAGAGCTTCCGCTATCATCTACCACGAGCGTCTAGCTTCAATCGGTTCTTGGGACAGTACTGAATGTTACAGTGCTAACCGAACTTCGTCAAGGCCTTACGTTTTTGTGCATTTCTGCCATATTTCTTATGATACCAACACTCATTAGCGTTCGTTGAAGAATTGGCGTTACTGGCTAAATTATCTGTCGATACATACCGAGGTCGAAATTTTTTTGGGTTGCGCGATTGATTGCGACTGCGAGAACGTGAGCGAATAGTAAATTTCCAAACTGCTTTGTGAGGTTATGAACGGCCTGACGCAATTCATAGATTTAATTTCAACTTTACCATTTCTAAGGTATTAACACTTCTATCTGACACGGCGCCTACAATAGAATCTGAAATTCTAGTATCAGCAGATGTGCCACTTGATGTGGCGACAACAGGTTGCACAAGGTCAGGGAGTCGTTTGATAAATAAACTCTTTCGAGCGGTCTCACCAAGAGTAGTCCCTGCTACACGTTTTATTTCGTAGAACAGTTCAGACGGCTTCTTGTTTCCTAGAGACAGCTCAGAAAGTAGGCGATTGAGTTTTCATTGCTTAGTATCTGCAAAATGAAAAATTATTCTTGTACGTATGTAGTTATACCTATCATTTTGAGGCATTTATATATATATATATATATATATATATATATATATATGTATATGTATGTATATATATATATATATATATATATATATATATATATGTATGTATATATATATATATATATATATATATATATATGTATATATATATATATATATATATATATATATGTATATATATATATATATATATATATATGTAAAAATTTGTTTACACTTCTTGAATTTTACTGCACTAAAAATGATACGCAATGTTTAACAAAAAAGGAGTGTACATATTGTTAAAGAACGTAAGAGTAGTTTTGATATCGTAAGCAGGGTAGACGTATTGTTTACATTGACGATATAAATGGGGATAAGGTGCTCACTCCCTTTAGGCTACTTACATTCTAAGCGTCTGTATACGTGTATGTATGCTATTTGAAGTCATACTCAGCAATATTACCGTCAGTAATTGCGATATATAAATTAATACGTATTAAACTGAGCCTGGACTTCTTAATAAAGATTAAATTAATAAAGTGTATTTTGTAATATAAATGATTATCGGTATGTTTGTCATAAGTTATCTTTTAGTATTACAAGTTATGTAGGTAAATTTATATATATATATATATATATATATATATATATATATAGCATTTGAAACGAGTTTTTGTTTTATTTCATTATCGGTAGCAATATATAAAATATTTCGGTACCAGATATACCACTATCGAAAAACTCTTATAATGGTATTACATTTGTATTAATAAAACTGAAAAATTTATTTATGTATATGCAGTTATATAATATTTTTATATTTTAATTATATATTATTGAGTTTAAAATAATACTAATGTCATAAGCGTAGACAAAAGTCCGGGAAACAAGAAATAAACTTTATTTTCCTAAATTTTTTTTAATATAAAATGTTTATTTACCTTTTACAATATTGACTAGTCCTCAAGTTACATTAGACAAGATTTTTAAAAGCACTGTCCTATCCTTTACTACACGACACTTCTGCAGACGCTTCTAGAATGCCCCACCCTTGCGTGTGCCCGATTATAAAAAAAAAAATAAGTTATAAAGGAATATAGAATAAAAAGAAATGTCAAAATGTGCAAGGTTGTGTTTTAATAGACAGGGTGACAGCTCGGCCTACTCTGACCCCAAATCGTCCTCAATTTCGTCGGCTGACTCATGTAAAGTTGGACAACTCTTGCACCACGGCCTAATCTTATTGGTTGAATAAACAGAAGACAACTTGCGATTGGTCAATGGAATTCCTGAAACATCTTCAATCATGTACCGGTCGTTACCCAACACTTTCGCAATGTTATACAGGCTTCGGAATTTTGGTTCAAGTTTTCTTGAGTCATCTATGGCAGGCGCTTCGTTTTCAATCACCACCAGATCGTCTTCGGTATATTGTGTAGGTGTTCTGTGCCTCGAGTTGAAGCTTTCCTCCCACTTTGTTCGTTCTTTCTGAATATATTCGACGGCAATATTTCGTTTGTTGGCTATAGGAATGCTGTTTTCAATAATGTCATCATGGATCGCGGCTACCCAGTGGTTATTAGTAATATCGCGGAGTTTAAATTCAAACACAAGTTCGTTGGGGGTAAAACCAGATGATGCGTTGATTTGAGAATTTACGGCCCATTGGAGATCACGTAATGTGAGATCCCAGTCCCTCGGATTATCAGCGGTTGTTCGGATATAGGAGAGTATAGTTTGGTTTGCTCGTTCGACCTGTCCGTTTGCTCTGGGAGTATGAACAGTGGTTTTCACGTGTTGAATTTAGTTATGATTACAGAAATCTTCTAATGCTTTAGACGTAAAAGTGGTACCGCGATCGCTGACGATATCTCGTTTAAAGCGCAAATTACTGGACCTGTTTTTGTGTTGCGTACTGCTTTCACGACCAGATATTTGCTAAACGAGTTGGATATGGCAAAAACGTAACCTTGTCCTCTTTTGCTTTTAATAAAAGGACCTAAATGGTCGATATGTAAGGTCTGAAAAGGTATCGGTTGTACTTCTCCATAATGTAAACGAGCTTCGGATTTACCATTACGATTTTTGTTCTAGCAACATGTGAGACAGCTGGCAATATCATCTTTGGTATATAATATAATTTTCGGGAACCAAAATTTCTGTCGAATTCGTTGGATGGTTTTGTCCACCCCAAAATGACCCATATCATCGTGAGAATATTTTACGATTCTCCATCGGATGTCTTTTGCTATGATTAACTTCGGACCATCTTCATCCTTGTGGCAAAGTCGGTGATTTTGCAGACAATATCCCGATTTAATTTGCTTTTCTTGGTCGGAACATGACTCATCTTTCAGTACGGCAATAATTTTTTGAGTAATCTCTCGTCCTTTAGTTGCATTGTAACAACCCAGACATCAACTTCAGCGGTGACTCATAATAAATCCGGCAGGTTCCATTTCATATGACGGTTGGCCTGGAGGACGGCTCAGAGCATCAACGTGGGCCATACAACTCCTTTCACGATGTATAAGATCGAAATCAAACTCTTGAAGTCGCATCCACCATCTGGCGATTTTCGGTTTTAGTTCTTTGTTCGCTTTTACTATGGCAACAGCTGAGCAATCCATTACCAACCGGAAAGATTTACTAAGAAGGTAAATTCTAAAGCGTTCAAGCACTTCCACTATGGCAAGGGCTTCAAGCTCATAGCTGTGGTATCGGCCTTCTCCGTCGGTGCAGTGGCGACTGTAGTAGAATATGGGTTTCCAATATTTACCATCAACCGACTGTAGTAAAATATCGGCAAGTCCCAAGGTGGACGCATCTGTATGGACTTCGTGTTGTGCGCTACTATCATAGAGAGCTAGAACTGGCGTCTGTGTCAAAACATCGATAAGTTTCTCGAAAGAGCTTTGTTGGTCTGGTCCCCACACGAAAACAGTATTATTTTTTCGTAACAATGTTGTTATCGGTATCCTTGAACAAACTTTCTGCAGAATCCATTCAACCCTAGGAATCTTCTCACCTCGGTAATGTTGGTCGGTGGTCTTATACCATTTTCATCAACTATATGTCCCAGATGGGAGATCCTTGATGCAAGAAAAACACATTTGTCAAAACGTAGTGTAAGACCACTTTCGGCCAAAATCTTAAAAAATTTCTCTAAGCGTAGGAGACCTTGTTCGATCGTCTTACTTAGAATAACGATATCATCTAAATAAGCCAAAATTTCACCAGGGCCCATTTTGATTATTAATTTGTCCATAACTAATTGAAAAACGGCAGGGACATTTACGAGCCCGAATGGCATACGGTTGTACTCAAAATGTCCATCATGAGTGATGAAGGCTGTATACTTCTTAGAATCTTCGTCGACTTCTATTTGGTGGTACCCCATTCGTAGATCTAAAGTTGTATAATATTTGCTGTCAGAAAGTTGTGCAAATTATTCATCCATAATCGGCATTGGATACAGTGTTTTTGCCGTAATCGAATTTTGTTGACGGTAATCAACACACTTGCGATGTTCACCATTATCATAAATAAATAAATAAAATAAATAAATCATTGGTAATATAACTTAGAATTGAGCGTTTAGCGAATGGAACACGGTACGGTTTCGCCTGAACAGGCTTATCGAATGTAAGCTTAATTACCATTTTCGCCACATTACACTTACGAAGATCGGATGTATTTTCGGCAAAACAATTACGATTTTTCAAAAGAACTTTCTTTAATCTTTCATTCTGGGGCGGCAGTAACTCATCTGTCGCTTTTATTTTATTAATCTTCTCGAGTCGGTAGTTTACCTTTTCCACATAAAATATCTCTACCCAGGAGCACATTTTCATCTGTGAATTCATCCTTGACCACAAGTAAATCCACTTCAAAAGAACTGCTGTCAATTACTAGCACTGCATGTATTATTCTACCTGTACATTCGTATCGGCCACCAGCAAAACCGTTTAAAGAAACACTATACTCATCAACGATACCCACGGTAGTGGCATACGATTTACGAATTAGAGACCTATTACTTCCAGGGTCCACAAATGAATTAGTTTTGTGGCCATTGACACTTACGCACTTTACTATATCACTCTTTGCCAGCAGTGTTAAGCCACAATCAATTCGATTGACGGCTGCTTTTGGTTTCAACTTTTCCGGGCACTTTTCAGTGGAATTTGTGGTACGTTTACAATGTGCACATTGCGGACCAGGACAATTTACGGAAAAGTGTCCAAATTCATAACAGTTGTAGCAATTAACCTTATCAACTGACGTATTTTTAATATTTTTCGTGCTGTTTACATTCTTATTAGTTGACGGTGTTGGCTTGGTTGGAACCAGTACTGTTGCATGCGCATTCGTGACATAATTATATTTACAATAACTGTTGATGTCCCTATATAACTGGTTGCACGAATCATATTCGTTTATATTTTCTTCTTTAAGTCCGGCTCGTTGATACCATTTATGATGTGTCTTGCTATGGCTAACTCTGACAGACTGCCTCTTGTATCCAACGCATACATCTTAAAATAATATTCCTGTGGCGGTTCTTCCGGTCGACGCTTTGTCTGACACATCTACGAATTGTTGCCATGAACTAAAAACTATTTGCAACGCGTCCACCCAATATTTTGCAGTGCCTTTCATATTTCGCTGTATGGCGAATAACAAAGTTTTTTCATTCCACCCATAAGCTGCTTTTAAAACGCTAACACGACTCACGAACTGTGATAAGTTGACGGACTCCTCCGACGGGTAAAATTGAAATTATTTCACGAACGTCCACATACGGGCTGTAAGGAAAACCAACATTTGAGGCACCAAATGTTGTTGCGGTTGTTGTTGTCCGTAGACACCAAACGTTGTCGGTGGGTGCTGTTGTTGAGTATCAAAATGCATTGGCACATTATTCGACAATAGCACGTGCGGATGAGACCTGTTGAATAACACGAAGTATACTGTGGAATCTGTTGATTATTAAAACGGGGTGTTGTGTACGAAAGCCCAACAGGCGGCTGGTATACATTATGATTAGCAAAAACGTATTCTTGCGGCGGTGGTTGAATAACATGACTAGAACTACCGTGTTGCGATCACGTAGGCAACGTTCCAGTCTGCCGACAGATGTAGCTTGACGTAGCTACCTGTTGGACACTCGGCGTAAACATTCTCGACTGTTCCATATTTACTTCATCTGCGGTCGTGGTAATAATACGGCTACTACTAAAAAAATTGTCTGCAGTAACTACCGGTTGACTGTTTCCCTGTGAAACATTGACATTCGAATCCATTACTGGAGAACCATCGACTGAAGTAAATGTTTGCATTGGTGATGACGATCGTGATGGTTGGAATCGCATTGACACTGCTTGCACCTCTGCAATTTTCTTTTCCAACTGTATAATTCGTTGAGCCATCGATAGCGACTTTGCTCACTTCTTCCAAGCGTTCGATCAATTGGTTCTTGTTCCCCGTGCACGATACACCGATTTCTCCTACATTTCGTTTGTAGATTCTTTACCGTCATGGAACGATAATTTTCCATTTTCTTTCTGTGTTACAAATCACGTATCCCGTTTGGATATTGTAAACACAAAAGTCCTCTATCCAGTTTGGATAAGTTTTCCCGATGAATTCTTAACGGCTGAATTCACGGCACGTTTTTATTTTACACGGCACGTATTTTTTTCCCATCCCACTTCTGAAATTTGTCATAAGCGTAGCCAAAAGTCCGGGAAACAAGAAATTATTAAACTGTTTATTTTATTTAATTTTTTTCAATATAAAATGTTTATCTTTTACAAGATATGACTAGTCTTAAGTTACATTAGACAAGATTTTTAAAAGCACTGTTCTATTCTTTACTATACGACACTTCTGCAGACGCTTCTAGAATGCCCCACCCTTGCGCGTGCCCGATTATCAAAAAAAATAAATAAATAAAAGAATATAGAATAAAAAGAAATGTCAATGCGCATGGTTGTGTTTTAATAGATAGGGTGACACTAAGAACTATAAAAGCAATTTATTTTGTCCTTGTGCATGGAATTTTAAATAACAGAAATAGCAAGTGATAAATAAGTGTAGTCACATCAATCAGATATGGGAATTCTAGCTTGATACTGATTCTTTATTATATTATAAGCGATAAATAATTTCGAGTGTTTTTTTTTTTATATATAAACAAGACGGCACAAATTAACATACGGTGCGTTTAGTAATCGAGATTTGGTTAAATAAATTTTATGATCATTTTAATTCCGCGAATTCTCTGAAATTTAACACCTCTGGGTGAATTTTTTTCGGCTTTGTTGAGTCAGTCGTTTGGAGCGACAACCAAGCAACTCTCGACGCATGGAACTCAATATTTAAGCTACCATTGATGCCATACGGCCACATTTATTTTAAAAATTAGTAAAAAATTGGACTGATGAAATGGATCTACTGCGGCGGACATACATGTATCGGAAATTACATTTAAATAATAAATACCATAACAACATTTACCAGATTATAATAAAAAAATTCGCACAAAAAAATTTCTCTCGTATATTATAATTTTATGTCCTCATGCTGCTACAAACATCTGATAAATAGTTGTATAAAAAGCAAGTATTTTAACAATATCTGATAACATATATATTTAATTTCAGTACTGTGCTCATGTTCTCAAGAAAATACGGAAAGACAACATAATTATAACAAATGGATACATTCGATGTGAATGATAAGAACAGGTAAATGTTAAATGGCCGAAAATACATGCATACGTGCGGTAGACTGCAAAATTAAGGAAGCTATAATTTTTTCAAGTTTATTCAAGCTGCACATGTACATATGTCTGTATATTATAATAAATTGTGAGATAAAATATAACTTAATTAATAATATGAGCCTTGTTCCTTGTATAGTTTTAAGCATACGGAATGTAATACAAGTCCCAAAAGCCATAATAAAGTATTACATCCATGTACAATACATATTATACTTAAGAGCAGTGCTGCCACTTAAAAAAAAATATTCTAACCAAAATATTGGAATAATTTACCAAATTTGGAAAAAAAAAATAATGAAATAACCAAATTTAAAATGCACTGCAGAACAAGTCCCAAAAGCCATAACAAAGTATTACATCCATGTACAATACATATTATACTTGAGAACAGTGCTGCCACTTCAAAAAAAATATTCTAACCAAAATATTGGAAAAACTTACCAAATTTGCAAAAAAAAAACAAATTTAAAATGCACTGCTTTATTTGGAGAATAACATAAAAATTTATTTGAAGTTGAAATCCAATTCAAAGTTAATAATTACAAAACAAGAAATGTAATTCATATACATAGATACATATACATATATTAAATTTGATTATCTCGCTCCCTTATGACTAGCATAAAGGCAGAATTAGTTTGTACGTGCTGTTCTGTTCTGAATCAGCTGTTTTGTTTCTGTTCAATTGAAAATCTGTACGTGTGGTTTGTTGTTCCTTTTTCATTCTGTTCTGTTGCGGACAAATCTGTAGAAAATAGAATTCAACGTTAAGTGACAGCCAACGGTGCTTATGTATTAGTTTTTTGTGGTTTCATATATTATAAATTTTTTACGAGTTTTTTTTTTTTGTTTGTTTTAGTTCAAGATATTTTAAGTTTGTATATTTTTGTTAAATAAAAAACAATGGAGGATGAAAAGCTTATAGTTTTAGTTGAAGAAAATTACATTTTGTACAATAAATTGAACAAATTCTACAGAACTTCACAGCACAGAACAGTAACAAAAAGTAAAAACTAATGAAACCTTAATACTGAACACATGATTTTCTCTTTTTTACTGTCAGTTATGGTTAGCATATCTGTTATTACAACAGACATGTATATTCAAGGCGAATTTGCCTTGTGTATATTTTTAATAACAGAGCTTAGAAGCGTTGACATTGTTATACAACAAACATAATACAAACAAGTATATAACAATGTCAACAACTTTGTAAATCGTGATTTAAGAACTTAACAAGTAAAATATAAAAATATTTACACCTATTATTATTTTCGATAAAAGTAACCAAAATTAAAAAAATATTCACATCTTCACATTAGAAAAAAATATTACTAATTATGTGATTTTTATTTTAATGAACATTTTATTTTTGCTATATTAATATTGATATAGGCTAATTGTTCTAACTTTGTTAAAATCTCAGAAAGACATGATGATAAATATTCCTAAGCACACAGGAAAGTCAACATCAATTTTATTCAACTTACACAGCAGAGCAGAACAGCTGTTTTCGAAAGTCGCAACTCTTTCATCAGTTTGTCACCACTTTTTAGGTGGCTTAATTGAATTTGATAACAGTTCCTATTTACACAAATTTTATTATGAAAAACAATCCGAGAACTGTATCAACCTGATGTTAACACGTTTTTGTTTTAATACCCGTGTTACCGTTTGATTATTTTCTTCAAACTTTTATGGTTTCAATTTTATACTTAAGAAATTTAAACAATAAAATTTAAACCATAAAAGTTTGACTTAGGTATGATGGAACAAAAAATTCAGAAAAATGGGGCATGAAGAAAATAATCAAACGGTAACACGGGTATTAAAACAAAAACGTGTTAACATCAGGTTGATACAGTTCTCGGATTGTTTTTTCATAATAAAATTTGTGTAAATAGGATCTGTTATCAAATTCAATTAAGCCACCTAAAAAGTGGTGACAAACTGATGAAAGAGTTGCGACTTTCGAAAACAGCTGTTCTGCTCTGCTGTGTAAGTTGAATAAAATTGATGTTGACTTTCCTGGAATATTTATCATCATGTCTTTCTGAGATCTTAACAAAGTTAGAACAATTAGCCAATATAAATATTAATATTACTAATTTTGGTTAGAAATAACCAAAAACGGCTGCTCTGCTTGAGAGCGAATAAAGTACGTAAATATCTTAAAAACAAAATTTAAAGACGGAATTGGAAGTATTCTAAAGAATCACAATGCATATATTTGGTTTTTGCACCAAATTATCAGTAGACTTCAACGCAATTCCAAAAATTTAGCTTGAAGAACTTCGACTACTGACGTTGAAAAATTTTGTTATTAGAAAAATTTTTAATAAAACCAAACATATATTTCAATGAAATCAAAATCGGTAAGTTTACCTAAATTTACTTGTTTTTACAGTGCGAAAAAATTCTAGCTTGGAGCGGTCGTCATATAGTGAAAAGCTTGGACGTGACAAAAAAGGAATAGGTATTTTACATCAGCAGCAAACCAAGATTTTTAAAATCATTAATTCAGATCGAGACTCACTACCTTGCGGAACACCATATCACAATATCAACAAAACTTTTTGCGTTTGTTTCTTGAAAAAATTGTTTTCTAGTGGTGAAGGAATTGAAAAGTGAAAACTATCGACTTTCTGATCATAAGGGGATCGGTTAGATCGCAAGCCCTTGTAAAACAAAAAAATAGCTACTCCACCCAGACCATTTTAAATATATAAATTATACTACATTTAATAAAGCATTTTCTGTACTACAACCTCACCTAAATTGATGATTATTAAAACATCATTCTCTTCCAAAAAATTTCGAACTTTCTGGATCAATAGTTTTTAAAAAATGTTATCAACCGTTGTCACACTGAAATTGATTTGGCGATATATAGAAACCAGAGTCCGAAATAGTGTACATATTTTATCCTCTGTACACACAAGTTTACATCAACGACATCGAAAAAAATTACATTTAAAAATGTATGCGAGCCTCACTTTATACACAAATAAATCTTAAGTCCACAGTACTGTGCATTGAAGTCATTGAAAACATCGAATTCACTTTATGTACGTATACACATTTGCGGTGATGATAACATTATATTTGTTTTGTATCTTTAAAAAATTAATGTAAGTGTGCGCAGTACGGAGAAATAACCCTCCACCACTCACGAGATGTACGCAAGTACAGGCGTAGTTATACACGAGCAGAAGGTGTACAAAACGAAAGAAAGACAATACAGTGTATTCAAGGTGTACATTGTATGGAAGGTGTCCATTAAATTTCTTGTACATTTCTGAGATTTCTGATAGAAATATTTAAAAGCAGTACGATTTCAAGAATATTCTATACATTTAATCATCATCATATTGAAAATATCAGTGAGTATTTGCAAGATCTCTTGCTTACAGCCCTTAGCGAATTTAGGTGTTACATTATTATAGCCAGGACTTTGTTATCATTCTTTTGCAATATTATATCATCAATACATATATCTTATAGCTATTTCACATTGCTTATAGATGTGATCTATCTTCTGAGGGGGAGATATTGACGTGTTTCACCAATCACTTAGTGATTTATTTACACGATTGTAGTGGTAGGCGATTTTAATATTAATTTATTTGACTATGCAATATCGGCTAGGGTACTTATGGTATGTAGTTGCCTTGACTTAAGATGCCACCATAAATGCATACCCACACACTATGACTCGTTCCATGATTCTACATATCTTATTGAATATATCCTAATGAGTCAGAATATGATGACCATTAATCATATCAGATCGGTTCCAGCTTCCCTTTATCTCGTGAAATTCTATGATATGTGCTTTCTTTCCCATGAATATAATTCGATCTAATTGTTTTACTTATGTTGGAGACCTTAAGAATATGGACAAGATTTTGATAAAATGCTATTTGCAGCATGTTGATATATACACGTGAGCAATGCCTTAGACGAAATGCTCTTGTTTTTAACTGTATCTTCAACGAATTATTGCAATATGCAAATCAGTAGTAAACTGGCAACACTATGTTGGACTACAATTTTTTTTTTTGTCATTGGTGATGGAATTTTTTTTTTAATTTACAAAAGTAATAAAATAAGCAAGAATTTATACGTAACTGTGTGAACTCGATATTCATAAAAATCTGTGTGAACTATTAAATTGGTTTCTGCTGCTCTGACTATAAATGCTGTGAACTATGTCTTTTTGTGGTTGTGTGAATTCTCGTGACGCCATTTTTTATCCTTCTCCTGGATTTTTTGTTTTTCACTCGTTGGAACCTGCGAATACTTGCTTCTACTAGTACATGGCTCCTGGAAAGAAAGCTCATAAGTTTGGCTATTGCTAGCTTACTGTTGGCAGTTCAACATGAATTCAATGTGATGTTTGTAACCTGTGGGTGCATATGTAGTTCTTGCGTTGATTTTTCTGATAGTGATATGGGTGTTATTAAAAAATTACGTTCCGTTTCTTTAATTTTAATTATGGGGTTTTAGCTAGTTCCTATGCGCATTTCACTGGGGCTAATGCAGATCCTCAGGGAACCTTTACCCAATATATCTTAGAATAACCAAAGACATTTATTTCATACTTCCACTTTACTAAGTGAGAAGCTTTGAAACCAAATATCAAAGTCACAACAAGAACTCATTGATAAATTTTCCTTTTTTTATTTTCTTACGTTTTATTCTACAACTGGTAGGTTTTTTGCCGACTCAAATTGTAGGTGTAAGAGAAATAAAGAACAACAACCAATAATTGTTTTAATATAAAAACAATTTATTTAGATTGTTGACAACATAAGTAGTTTTATTTTGCACAAGCACTTGCATATTTAAATTAGTTTAAATTTTGGGGGTTTTTTTAACTCTTTAATTTTAATTATGTGCTAGTTCTTTTTTCCCAAAACCCTATTTAAAAAATTCAAATTGATCAGTTGACATTCCGTTTCGTTTATATATTCAATATGCAAAAATAACTTTTTAGTGGGTGGACCTTGTGACGGGATTACGAGTCTGAAAAAAAAATTTTATGATATGTCTATTAAATTTGGTAATGTAAACAATAAGAATGCTGGAGTGACTTCTGATATTAAACATGACTTATCTGCTAATGTTAATGCCTTGAAATTGCATATTGCAAATTGCATTAAGCTCATTAAAAATGTAGAATCGGACGCTGATACCCGTATTGCTCATCTTGAGGCTGAAAATAACTCGTATAAGAAATGATATGAGTCTGGCATTGTAATAAACGGATTGCCTGATTGTCTCGAGAACGTTACTGATGCCATCGTTAAATTATTTTCTGTGTATAATATTGAAATAACACTCCGTTATATAATGCAAGCTATTTATATGAACAATAAGAGATCCGTTTTGGTCAAACTTAACTGTTTATCACTCAGAGGCAAGGTTATAAAGGAGTACTTCCGGACTATAAAGACTAAACCATTAATTGCCTCTGCCGTTGTTCCACCCATTGATTTTCCAAGTGACCTGCTCCAGCGGCTAGTAAGGTCAATGCAATCTGCCTAAAACTACGGAGAAAGGTAAATTCACGATCAGAAATGCCTCAAAGCCGATTTCTGCCTCAATACTGCCTATCAATGAGAGGATGGAAGTGATTGCTATTTCTGTGTAAACGTGCCTAGAGGATTTTCTGAATTCCTGATCTCATGTAACATCTTATTTGTTGTTTTTTATTATCGTAGTAATCTACTATGAAGATTTCTTTTGAACACTACTATTATTGTTTTTCTATTACATATTTCTGTAAACTATTATATTACTTAGTTACACAGTTTTTTTTTCTTGCCGCTTGAACCTATTATGATTATTTTTGTTTGGAACCATCTATGAATTTTCATACATATGTCATCATGATGTGTTCATATGGTGCAATAGTTGTACGATAATCTTTTTAATTGTATAATATGAAATGTATTTGTTGGGTGGTTAAGCAATGTCTATATGCATTTTATTCGCGCTTTATACCAAATCATCAGTAAACTTCAATCACAGTATTGAAAAGTTTCAAACTTCTCAACTTATCAGAAGATGTTTGTAAACCATTTGAGAATTTGAATGAAAACTCACAAATGCATATATACATTATTAACCACCCAACAAATACATTTCATATTATATTAATACAATGACAACAATGTGTCAAATAGTAAATATATTAACTTTTTAATTGTAGCTAGTACCTAGATATATAATCTAATATAATTGTTATTTACTCTATCTTGCTTACTTGTTTAATACATATATATGTATATATTCCCTGTCGGAATTTGAGCTAACCACAAGCTAGTTTATGGTTGATCATAAATGAGCTAGAGGTGACACAAGCTAACTCATTTTCCATACTCACACCTGTTTATTTTTAAGAACTAATCTCCTACGAATGAGTGAGTACTCTGTGTCAGTTTCAAGCTAACCACAAACTAGTTCTTCCATACGAGTGCGTCATGAGTTAGCTGTAAGCTGTCTAGGTGATTTGCCAGACTCATATGAGTAGGCGCATGTAAAATATAATATCGTTAGCTAAACGATTGTTTTAACTGAATAAAAAAGTTGTTTATTTTTCATTTTTTATTTATCGCACTTTATTTAAGAAAATATTATTATTTAATTATACTAATAAAATTAATAATGTCGCTTTTCAATTAATTTTATTGCATTTCTTAATGCATTTCTTAATGCATTTTCTGGGTCGTCTTCACATTAATACGAATTAATATTATGAGTTAGCTCAAAAAATCCCGTCAGGGTTAATATATATGTATATACTCGTATGTGTATGTATATTGATATGTATGTAGATATATATGTGTGTATATGCATATAAAGCGTGTTTGTTTATGGATATGTGTATGCAATTATGTATTTATATGTAATTATGTATTTATATGTAATTATGTATTTATATGTAATTATTTATTTATATGTAATTATGTATTTATGTGTATTTATATATATATATATATATATATATATATATATATATATATTATAATATTAATCAAGCTTGTGGTCGTTTTTTGCTAAATTTTATTTGGTAACATCTTAAGTAAATAAAAATTATTAAACTTTTATAGACAAATTCAATAATATATTAAATCGAATTCAGATTCATAGGCTAATTGTTCGAAGTTAATTTAAGTCTCAGAAAGACATGATGATAAATATTCCAA
>OY776281.1:39937902-39965402 GCA_963675445.1 Linnaemya vulpina
ATCAATAGATTTGTTAAACATTGCAGTAAGAGGTACAGACAGTGATGCAGCACAGTTTTTAAGGATACAACTTGGTATACCATCAGGACCAGGGCTGAACGAGTTTTTCAGTGACTTTAAGTTAGAGAGTACTGTGTCAATATTTATGAAAGGAATATAGATCCCACAAGAATGAGTTGTAGTATAAGGATATCTTGTTGTGCAATCATATGACTTGGTAGAATACGTTGTAGAAAAGAAGTCCGCAAATATATTGCTTATTGATACATCATCATCAGCAGTCAGTAAACCATACTTCAAATGCTTTGGATAACCAGAGGAGCGGCGTTTAGAGTTAACAAAGTTATAGAATGATTTAGGGTTTGTTCTTATATTTTGTTTAACACGATTTATGTAAGTAATATATGCAGTTTTGTTAGCAGAATTATATTCAGATCTAGTTAAAGCATATTTACGAAAATCATTCAGTGTGCCAGTTTTCTTATATTTAACGAAACATTTATTTTTTTTATTTTTAGCATATCGTAGGTATTGACCATTCCACGGAGGCCCATTTTTACCGAGTATGTTAATTCTTGGCACAGTTATACTAATAGCATTATACAAAATATTATAAATGCTTGATACAATATTATCCAGGTTATCATCAGCCAGCACAGAATCCCAGTTAACATTAGATAACAAACAATTAAGTTCCGTGTAGTTAGTGCGAGTAAAACAATAAGATTGAGAACGTTTCATATCTTGATTTTTGATTACTTCATATTTGTTATATGATAGCGATAAATCAATTTCAAAGGGAGGATGATAAAGGTCCATAGGATGAGTCACAGGCATTGTATTACGTAGACAGAATTCCTTAGGAGTATTAACGAAAGCAAGATCAAGAATATTTCCAGACACATTTTCTATATAATTTAATTGAAAAAAGCCGCATCCAAGGAGGCAGTGTATAAAATCTGCCGTGGTTGTTGGTAACATGTAATTACTATAAAAGGGCTTAATACATTTTACGTTTGGGATATTAAAATCACCTAAAACAAGTAAGATATCGGAAGTATTTGATTGATCCAGAACAGAATTGATTGCAGAAAAATGTTTATTATATACCGCAGAAGAGGAATTGGGTGGTATATATGAACATGTGACATAAAGGTGCAAAGAGCCAACACGAATTTTAACGGCAATAAATTCAATTTCATCTCTGTCATCATTAAAAGGACTATAAATAGGCTCAATTTGGAATATATCCAGGACAGCAATCAGAACACCACCACCAGGTTTCTTCGCACGATTATATTTAAATATTTGATAATTAGAACATAATATTTCGTTGTTATGAATACATTTTTTATCACTCAGCCAAGTTTCGGTAAATACAATAACATGATATGAAAAATCAAAACTATTTATAAAAAGATTGTTTAATTTAGTGTTGAGACCTCTTACATTTTGGTATATAATATTAATGGGCTTATTTATAGATAGTTTAATTAGTTTTTTGATGACGATGATTTCGGTAATTGAACAATATCAGTCGTTGGTGTAGTTCTGTATTCATACTCACGAATAAAAGCATTAGGCGGCCAAAAATCTAGATGCACAATTGTATCAAAGTAGTTTTGAGGTATGATTATTTTGAAAGATGCTTTGTTTCTTGGCTCAGAATAATTAAATTTAAAGACAGTCATTTCAATATTTAGGCCAATCTTATTTGTTATATAATGTTTAATATCATCAGTAGTAGTAGAGGATGCAAATCGAGCAGCAAATATAGTTTTTTTTGGTGAAATAACTTTAAGAGTTGGAATGTTAGAAGAATTAAAAACAGGAACGGAAGGATTTGAATTAATTGAGGTACTTGACGGTTTAAAAACAGGAACTGGCGGATTAAAATTAATCGGAACAGATGAGGAAGTTGAATTAGTATTTATACAGGAAGGAGAAACAGGTGCTGTGTTGTTAGGTAAATCAGGAAAATTTGGCGAGGGATCAGAAGTAGTGACGGGATTTTTTTCGGCTATTAATGGCTGCAATGATAACGCATTTTCAGCCTTTTCATCAACAATAGTATTGATGTCAGTTGTAGGTTTCTTTTTTTTAGGAGAGCACGGACCTTTTTCAAGTAATTTTTTGTATTGATTAAATTTCAAAGAAAGGTTGTTAAGATCATTTTGAATTTCGTTAAACTTTATATGCGTGTTTTTGAAGAATGAGTAGAATTCAATGTCAAGCGCAATACATTTTTTACAGCTTCAGCGCAGGCCTTTATCTTCACGCAGATTGTCGGCAGTTCGAGCAGCCAAATCAACACATTTAGCGTGATAAACCGTATCACAAAGCCAGCAAGATACCATTGGCTCATCAGTTTTGTTGCGGCATTTAGGTTTTGAGCAGGACATATTTAACAAATATTTTATTTGTGACCTTTTTTTATTGTTATTTATTACTTGTTGTTAGTTGATTTTTGAAATCACTCGAATAAAGAGGATCAGGTGTAGAATGTAAAAACAGGTTTAAAGCAGAGCAGGAACAAATATTGCTGATTATTATTTTTATTTTCACTTATTGTATCACAACAGCAGCGATTGTTGTTGTTGGTATTAATGAAAATTGAAATATGCAAAAATTTTAAATGATATTGTTGTTATTGATTGTTTGTTTTGTTGTAAGCACCAAATATGCGAAAGAATGTAACAACAATAAGAATATAGCTTTTTAAGTTTTTTATTTTATTGTATTTTTTTTATTAAAACAGTTTTTGCCAGAAAATTAAAAAATGTAAGCAGAGTTCAACAAAAGTACGTCCGACACGGTCGACAGTTAAATATATATATATATATATAAATATACTATATATATATATATATATATATATATATATATATATATATATCATAAAAACCAAAATTCGAAATAGAATGATGTTAAACACTACGAAATAGCTACTTTATATTAGGTGTGGTTTGAAAAGGACGAATACTTCTTAAGAAAATTTTAAAATAACGTATGGTCTCATTAACAAATGAGATAAGAATTTATATTACAATGATATGTATATCGAACGAATCTGCAAAAGCTGAAGAATATTCATTCGATGACGTATTTTATTAATTTTAAAATGTGGCATATAAATTGTATTGAAATACTAATTTATAGCTATTTATGGTTGAAGTTACTTTGATTTTTTGTCAATATTACAAAAATTTAATGTGATTTTGAATTTACTGATACCTTTTGTTAAAAAAAATTTTTATGAATGTACATAAATATGTAAATATACTTCAATATACTTATGTATATTCTGTTACTTTTTAATTAGGTTGTTTCATTGAAATGTTGTACAATAAGTGTTTATTAGGAATAAGTGTTTATTAGGTTATTAAACCATTTAAAAAGATATATTAACGAAGGTTACAAATATTAATACAATTATAATAAAATTTTAGCATTATTTTTTGGCAGTTTAGGATTCTTTTTGGCAATTCTTAGCATTATCTTAAAGCCGATTTAATTGTTAAATATTTTTGGTTATGGCCACACTGAACATAACTATAAAACAAAAGAGAAAGAGAACTTTGAGGAAACAGTAAGGACAACTCACTTGCGTACATACACACTCACATACTTACATCTAACATGGAATTTATACATGGAAGTAGTGTATACGGTCATCAAAAAAAATTTCGAAAGAGAGCCGAAAGTTCCGCAATTTGCTTGTGTATTTACACTGTTATAATTAAATTTCGAAATTGAAAAGAAATAAACATATGAATCCAAGTGCAACAAATTTTCATTTTTGGCGCAGAAAACATATGCACGTTTGTAAACAAACCAAAATATTTTGTTAACTTTTCAAAACGGTACAAATCAGCTGAGCATTCTGCAATGTTTGTAAACAGTTGGCCATATTGGATTCGAAGGGGAAATATCTTGTTAAATCCAAAAATATGGCATCTTGTTTTCTTCAAGGAGATAGTCTGTTCTATGCTATAGAATTCATTCCAAGTTTACGTGACAGTTGTAAGACAGTGATGGACTGCATATATGTTGAATGAGAATAGGGCACAAAAGACCATGTTTGGTACTTATTTCCCTGTTTATATGTTTAGTTAATATATATGTATAAAGATATGAAATACTTATTTTATATGTTTAACATTATAAATAAATGTTTTATTCTAGTCAAAATATGGCATGTCTGTATGTGGTTGTTCGTTGCAGTTCTGTTACCATCTATCATCCGTTTGCACATAAATTTATACATCTGCATCATATTACAAAATATTTAACATACATTGCGATATGGAAATAAATGTGTCCAGTTTATTAAATTTTTTACAAGGAATTGTCCTATTAATTGTGTATGTTGGTGTTTCTGCTGTCTATCAGTACCTTTTAATTAATATGTGTACTTTTTCAACACAAACGCCAATAATATAAACATATTGAAGTGTTATCAATGATGTATATATAATAATGTCGTTGTGTATAAATTATTTGTTGTTGGTTTAAGTGAGAAGCAGTATTGTCAGCTGTACGAAAATGCGCGTCGATCATATATCAAAGCTAGGCGAAAAAAAGTTATAGGAGCAAAAATTTTTAAAAGTTCAAAAACGCCGAAATAATTTTCCTGCAACTATTGGTTAATATGTTAAAAACTATGAATATGCGCCCAATACCGCTACCTGAAATCGAAAGATTAATAAATTGTGCGTCGATTGCATTGATTGTCATATTTCAAAGCTACTCAAAAAAAGTTAGAGGGGTAATACGATTTTGAAAAATCGGAAAACGTCGATATGTTGCTTGCTCTAACTATTCGCTTATTACTTAAAAACTAAAAAATTTTATATATGAAGGGTTTGTTCTTTGTGCACGTCTGGCATCATTGGCTAAAAAATAGCAGTGCTAGCTCTTATGTATCTTGAATTCCTCACTACCTTGTGTTGGTGATAGTTTAAATCAGACTCAAGAGTGTTTGTTTTCTAATTATAAAAGAGCTTGTATGTTTGTTTGTATGGAAATTAAGAGATTTCCAAGTACAGAATCACATAATGTTAGTCGTGGCATTGCATCAGTAAAATACTGTTTGAAAAATGGAGTCAAAATGATATATTGGCTACAAATTACGTGCATACATATGTATGTAGCATTGGATGAAGTTCGTGAAAGCAGTGTACTGCCAAAGAGGCGATGAAAGTCAAATGAAAATGGTTTGGGAATAAAGCATTAGTAGAATATATTTAATGATTTCAGGTAATGTTTTTAATTCTTCACTTTTATCAAAACAATTCCTTTTTTAGGAAAAAAGGCAGTTCGTAAAAATGCAAGTTAAGAAATTAATTTATTATTAATTATTTAAAGAAAATATAAATTCTTTCCCACAAATTGTGCTGACGGTATGTCTACCAGAGAACGAAATAGTGTACAAGAAAATTTAATGTTGTACACCCGCTGTACAATGTACACCCTCAATACATTGAAAAAATTGCCTTTCTTTCGGCCTGTACTTGTGTACATCTTGTGTAAATGTCCTGATGGGATTTTGTGAGCTAATTCATAATCAACCATAAGTTACCTTATGGTTAGCTCAAATATCGACAGGGTGCTTTTTCAAACAAGCACACATGGTGGAGGGTTATTTTTCTCTGCTGCGCACACACACACAAATTTTTTGAAGACGCAAAAAATAATATTCTCTGCTGCGCACACATCCATTAATTTTATGAAGATACAAAAACAAATATAATGTTATCATCACCGCAAATGTGCATACGGACATAAATTCAATTCAATGTTTTCAAAGTCTTCAATGTCTGCAATTCACAGTCCTGTACACTCAAGATGTATTAGTGTATAAAGTGTGGCATGTATACAATTTTCAATGTCTTTTTTTTCGATTTCGTTGATGTAAACTTGTGTACACAAAGGCTAAAAAAGTACACTATTTCGTTCTCTGATGTCTACTATATATAAACGGTGTAATGTTTTTACCTGTTGAATGAGTGGTTAAAACATTTGCAAATATTCGCCAAACAAGCAAACTTAAAATGATACTCTTTGCTGAAAAGAAGAATAAGCTATTTAGATATAAGACATGCTTTCTGAAATGAAGTTAAGTGTGGTTGGAGGTGTTGTCTAAGATAGTCAACATGAAATAAATATATTTTTAATAAAATGAACTAAGCGAATTTTAATTTGCACCAGCTACCGGCAGTGATACGAAACCACATCGCTTTCGTCCTGGCACAGTAGTTTTGCATGAAATTCGTCGCTATGGGAAAAGTAGTGAATTGTTGATTCGCAAATTGCCCTTCCAACATTTGGCCTGTGAGCAGCGTTGCCAAATATTCATTTCAACTGATTTTAGAATTTTTTTTGGAGTGATGACAAGTCTTTCAGTTTTTTTTTAAAATAAATTTTTTACAATTATGTCAGAGTATATATACGAGTATATATGAAACTATTTTGTCTAATTCATAAAACTGTTGTACAGAAAATAATAATACACCAGATGATGCGATACAGATTGAATATGCTGCACCTTGTTCAAGCAAACCCCAAAAAGAAAACTGCCAAATTATAGTAAGTCATGGGAAGCGCACCCATTGTTCAAGGATTGGATCAGGAGAAATTATAATGATTAGCTTTTTGTAAGCTCTGTAACTCTGCAATAAAAGTAATGGATAATATATCAAGTTTGGTGCAAAAGCTATACAAGTTCATTCGGAATCTAACTTATATTATTGTTATGTTTTAGAACTTTAAAAAAATTAGATTAAATGAAATTTATTACATATGTATATGTACTAAATTGTTTTCGGATACATTTCATATTATAATAGTACAATGACAGCATGTCAAATAGTTAATTTATTAACAATTGAATTGGGATTTCATTTTTCATTTTGCCTTATAAATACTTTCATTGTTATCCAAAGGATTTCTAATTGTATAAAGGTGTAGAAAAATAAAATAGAGTCACATCGAATAAAAGTTGTTTGTTGGGTTTTGGTTTGTATAAGTTTCAAAGATTACTACACTTATTATAATGTGATTTTTTGAAGTAATTTGTGAATTTTTATAGTTAATTTATTAACATAATTCTTAGATCGTTTATAAAAGTCTTTTAGTAAGTTGAGAAGTTTGAAACTTTTCAAAACTGTGGTTAAAGTCTATTGACGATTTGGTATGAACCGCCAATGAAATGCATATAGACATTGCTTAACCACCCAACAAATAAATTTCATATTACTATATTTATCATATTTCGTGAATATCCAACAACAAATGAATCTCCTGCAAATATTAAATATTTTAATTTTTTAGAAATAAACAAATAGAGCAAGAAATATTTCGGAGTTTTTCGACCCCTATAGCTTTTTTTCGAATAGCTTTGATATATGACAATCATTGCAATCGGCGCGCATTTTAGTAAAATTTCGATTGCACGTAGAGGCATTGGGCGCATATTCATAGTTTTTAATTTGTAAAGCAATAGTTATAAAAAAAATTATTTCGGCGTTTTTCAGCTTTGATATATGACAACCATTGCAATCGACGCGCATTTTAGTAAATTTTCGATGCAGGTAGCGTCTAAGAAATTTTATATTTGTTTGTCCCAACTTCATTTTCTTTCTTTTTTGTGTTTTGGTATTGAAAGAGTGGCCAGCAAAGTGCCGCAGCACACTTACATATATGTGCATTCATTGAAAGCACATTCAAAATGGAACAATCGTGTTTCTATGAGTTCCTTTGTATGGTTTGTTTGCAATAAAGAACAAACGAAAAAGTATGTATATTTGTTAAACCTTTGGCGTAGTCTTTAAGTTATGATAAGCTGTTCATACCAGTCATATAATTCGTGCTATTATCTTATGATTTATGAATACAGCGTGAAGTCCCCAAATAACTTTGTTATGTATTAAATTATTAAGCAATGTGGTCATATTTAAAAAAAATTTATTATTTTAATAAGTTTGTACATAAAACTGACCTCATTGCTTAATAATTTAAAAAAATATGGTATATTTATAAAAGAGGTCGAAAGAAAATATGTTATTATAATCTTAAAATAGTACCCATGATATAAGTATGTATGTATGTATATATACATATATAAATTAAAAGCTGTTTACTGACCATATAACATACAAACATATATTTTCCTAACAGTGGAATATGAATACCTACATATTTTTTGACTTGATGACACTAAAATAATCGAAATATTTTGAATGGAAGAAAGTGAGATAGGAATATTTTTTATATGTGTTAAGATATAATGATTTTTATTACAATGTTTTAGTTATATGAATATCTTACCATCTTCACAAAATGATGAAAGATGTGAGCAAGTGTAAAAAGGCTATTAAGCTTTTTTCCACTTTTCCTGTTATACATTTAAATTGAGCTTTCAGAACCGAAATTTTACATAAAAATTTTGCTTGTACCAATATTTATACAAAACTAAATTGAATAATGTTTTAAGTTGGAAATTAAAATAAGGAAGATAGAAATGTTATTAATATTTCTATGAAACTAAATTTAAATATATAAAGTAATGTTTCACTATTGTTTTGGGTCGAAAACTAAATATTTTAAACACAATTCAATGAAAATTGCAAGGTTTGTTGGTTTACATATATATGTTGCTAAGTAAATTTTCAAAAACTTTGCCAATTAGAAAGAAAGACCCTAAATTTTCATCGAGGTAAAATAAAGAATCTCAATATATATGTCATAATCATTACCATGTATTTTGTTTTTGTTATTAGCCACGGAATATTTATTAAATATTTGAATAAAACGTATTGAATTTCAAAGAAAGAAAAAAATACAGAGTAACTTTGATGATATACATAACATATATAAAAAACATTTATTTGAAATCAAACTTGTTATAGAGTATTTTATTTAGAGGTATGAAGTTTGAAATGGAATACAACAAGGATGACTTTAATTTATTCGATAGGGATTATATATTACTTCTGGCATATTGGCCGCGGTAGCTGTCTGGGACGTAGTCAAATATGGAGGCTAATTTTTCGCCAAAGTATAATATATTGTCCGTTTCGTGGTATAGACCACGAAACAGAACGCTATACTATGCGGTTACTAAACGTTTCCTTCAATAAATCAATTGTGGCACGAGCTATGTGACATGTTGTATCGTCTCGTTCAAACCACAGTTCCTGCACATCATGGTTGTTCAATTGATAAAAGTCAGTAATCATGGCTCCATAGTGGTCAGCATTCAGTGTAACTTTCTGAACAGCATCGTAAAGTACACCAAATAATCAGTTTTCTTGGATGTAATGATGTCTCAAAATGCACTTGAGAATTATCATCAAATACGGCAGTATTTGAAATTCGCGAGAACAAAATCATGATTTTCTACATGAATTCATAAAATTTGGGAGCGTTTTTTAGGCATTAAGGCCGGGCACATAGAATCCAAGTTTCGTGCCAACTATTATTTCCTTAATTTTTTGGCCGCATAAGGTCATGGACGCTTCTGTTACTACCTTCACGCTACGTCCAATTACCTGAGTATGACAGAGGAGTCAGGTTGTCAATAGTTTTGAAAATCTGATATTACATTTATCTCCTCACTGGTGATATTTTTAAGAGTTTGCGGATCAAAAAACTTTTTCTACCAGTTAATTAGTTTAATATAGCTTTTTTTTGGAAATTTAAAAAGACGGGGTTGATTTTGGATACGAATTCCTTTATGGTTATGTTTTATTTTAAAACCACACTGGAAGATAGATTTTAACATAATATTCAAATATCATTTGTAATCTGTATGATGGATTTAGTCTAGAAATATATATTCGTTGGATACCATTTGCTAAATATAATTCTTAAAGGTAGTTCGTTTAGGTGAAGCCTCTTCTCCAATAGTCAAATCACTTCGCAAAATATTCCAGTGTTGGTAAAAATATCATCAAATCTTAGTTCAATTACATTTGTGGAAATAAAAGTTTAAGCCATAAAGATGATTAACATTTCACGCATGATTGTAGTTAAAAACTTTAAAGACTAAACAAATAACCGTCAAAGTTGTGTCCAAACATTGTTGTGAAACACAATGAAGAACAAATACATTGGTACATGTTTTTGGGAATTGTCGTTTTAATACCCTTTAATATTTATTTTTGTGCTGATTCTTTTTTCCCAAAAGTTATATTATTCAAAGTGATCAATTGAGGGGTTTTAGCTAGTTCCTATGCGCATTTCACTAGGGCTAATGCAGATCATCAGGGAACCTTTACCCAACATTTCTTAGAATAACTAAAGATATTTACATATTTCAAACTTCCACATTAATAAATGAGAAGCTTAATAACAAAGATCAAAGTCATAACAAAAACTCACTGATCACCGTATCGAGATTGATACACTCTATTTAATTGAAATAACTAAAAAATGGCAATAACTCTGGATAAGACATAGTATTTAATTTGTAAGAAAGTCGTTAGACTTTTATAAGAAAAATTTTTTCATTAAAGCTTACCCCATCTTTCTTATCACGATTAAAGGCCCCATGAAGATATTCCAATGATACATCATCATTTTCGTTGAGCCATTGCATAACAAATGGTTCAAACCATGCTGGATATTCGGGAACAGCCCCCTTGTGAGGTGGAACTTCTTTGACATAATTACTGTATAACCATTTTACACGAAAATGTAAATTCATGTACTCCGATGACTTGCACAAACGATGCTGCTCATGTTCCTCTAGGGCATACTTCATATCCACAGCGAACAAGCCCCACATGGTAGCGGCGGATAACTAAAAGTTATTATTTAGAGGCACATTATCTTTTTGTGTTTTAAAAACATGCTTTATGAAATATATATGTATGTAGATGTGTAATAAATAAAACCATTTCAGTATTATGGAATTCGAGTGAAAATTACAGCATAAAGACAGAATAATAAATGTGAAGCTGTGATAAAATTTTAGCTTTTTTTTTGGCTAAATTGACAATTTAAAATATATTTGATATCAAAATGTTTTTAATAAAAATAAAGCTATTTTAACATACTTAAGTCGCTTTTTATACGCAAGTAGCATTTAGTGCCTGTAGTACAATTCAGTAACTTGTAATAACTATTATCGTATCG
This sequence comes from Linnaemya vulpina, assembly GCA_963675445.1. NCBI lineage: Eukaryota > Metazoa > Arthropoda > Insecta > Diptera > Tachinidae > Linnaemya > Linnaemya vulpina. The sequence goes on from OY776281.1 coordinate 39,949,042, forward strand.
ATAAAATAAAAATAACAAAAATTTAACTATTCTGCACAATTTGTAACGATATTCGCTATCGATTGGAGTCAGCTGTGTTGTGTTTATCTATTCTACTTTAGTTAAGTAAACGACAAAATATATTATGTTGCTAAAGATAGCGATTTAAAAATTATATCAAATGGCTTTTGAATATTTAGCATACGAGCTATCGGCTGTGGATCGGCTTCTTTTGGGTACACTGTGTGACATTATTTATCCTAGTAATTGAGAACAATATTAGTAATATATACATACATAAAAATATCAATTTACTTCTGTAGCAAAATTTAAATGAAATGAAATAAAACAGATTCTATGCATGTACATACAGAGATCACAAATATGGTTTTCTTTATTCCTCTTTGTGCTTTTCGTATATTTACAAAGAGATGCCTCCCAATTTCACTGTTTGCTTACTTTTCCTAACACAATGTTACTGAATCACACAATCGTTATTGCAAACAGCTAAAAACATCGACAAGTTAAACAAATGCCAAATCGTTAAAAGTTTCTGAATCGCGAGTTTTCACATCGAAATTATTATTAATATTTATGCTTCCATGTTGCTCGCTGAACTATCAGCAGCTAGACGGAAAACAGCGAGAGTAAAATAAAATGTTTTTTTTTAAGAATTGTTTCATGTTAAAATTCGACATAAGCTAATAACTCAACATACCACGATCCTTCCTTTGTTTTGTGCCCAGTTGTACGATTATTAACGTATATCAAATAAAGTAAATGAGCAAAACGCTAATTGTTCATTTTCATTCATTGGCTAGCTGAGGAATGAACAAGCTAGCATCACTACAAATCAGCCACAATGACACTCAAGCTGGTTAGCAATATATATGTTTGTATCTAGACATATTTAATGCAGTGTACTCAATAATGCTAAGCTCATAAAGCAAATAAAACACCAAATAGCAAGCCTTAATGCAAACAAACGTTAAATTATCTCCACAGAAGTAATGCATAGAACTATGCGAAATATGCAACTGTGTTTCATACTGGATTGAATCGTAATTTTACGCTTGCATCGCACGCTGGGGATTTTTGTATGGAGGTGTGGAAAAAAATATATATGTCAAAAAATGTAGTGATTTTATCACAAATTTAGTTTTATTTATATAGTAAAACATAAAAGTAATCGAAATAAAGAAGGTTAGAGAAATGTATATCGTTACCTACAATGTAAAAAGCCCTAAAAATAATTTTTTTAAATTCATTATTCGTTATAAATTTATTTTTAATTTCATCCCAAATTTAGTATTATTTATATAGTAACACGTAAAATAATCAAAATAAAGAAAGTCTGTGAAATTTATATCGTTACCTATAATGTGAAAAGCCTAAATAACTAACAAAACTATTTAAATGATTTGTTTAATTTATTATTTATTTTAAATCTATTTTTAATTTATTATTCTAAAAGAGCTTGAACTTCGTCGCTTATAACACTATGTTTTTTCTGGCTAAATGAAGGAGTCAAATGTGAGATCATCATTCGGTGCATAATATCTTCGTTCATGGCAATTCGTCTGTTACGACTTTCCTGCGCCTCTTCGGATAGTAAGCCTACAGGAAAAATTAACTTTTAAATTATACCTTTTCCATGAATCAGAGTTTTGTGAAGTGTAGGTGGCAAATTGTACCACTCGTAGAGTGCAACAAACTCTTTTGTCGTCTCTAGACAAAAATCACAAATTTTTTTTGGATCTACTACCTCGGTGATTGTTATAGCTTCGAGAATTATTGAAAACCTCTTGATTATGTTTTCATCTACACCCGTGATTTCGGAAATTAAAGCAGGACTAGCAAAGAATCTTCGTGACGTATTTCCTAAATTTGTCGTACCAGAGCCTTGCTTAACAGTATCAATCTGCATTCCAATTTTCTCTTTAAGTTCACACTTTATCAAACATTTTCGGGCTTCTTTTATCGGACGAGTATTTGAGTCGACTCCCACGTTCAAATTCAATATTATAAGCTACATGAAAAAGACACTCAGTTTAATACGCGCATGAAGTGGTGCCATACCAAATTGCAGTGCTTGTTCATTTACGGACATATCTTTAACTTCTTCGATTTTATTCATCTTGGATGTTCTGGCTCCACAAATAAAACCAGAAGATTCTGCTGGTGTTTTTGTGACTGATTGTGCTGTCTTGCCGTCAATCATTGTAAAATATAATTCATGTTTTACTTTAAAGTTACGATTATTTACTGTTAACTCAAATTCTTTTAGTTTAGATATCTCCTCATCGACTCTTCTCTTTTCTTCTCGTATAACTTCAGGTGTCTTTTTAACGTATGCAAACTGTAGTGTTCTGCAATACTGTGTGGAAGAAGGTATATTGTTGTTCCATACTAATTTATTTATGTCATCACTTAATGATAATTTAAGTGGTACAACTGATTTCATATATAAATGAGAGTCAGAAATTTGATCATCTGAAAAACTCTGTTGGTATTCGCTGTAATTAGATTTGATTTGTTAGATTTCCGCTTTCAATTTTATTTATTTCTTTTGCTGACTTGGTCTCTAGGACTCTTTTAGAAGTACGACCCAAAAGATTTTGCAGAGGTACACTGCCTGAACTTTCAGTAATAGAAATTCCTTGAGGATAACTGTTAGTTTTTTCTTTCGCGAGTTCTTTGTATGGTACGAGTATTTTGTATCCTTAATTTTCTAACCAATGCATTAGATACTCGTATTTTGCTTTTGTAAGTTCAAGCTTTGTAAACATCCCCAAAGTTCTTAATGTACATCAAATCAATTACTTCTTGAGGAAACACAGCACGTACCTCATCCCTTCTGTATCGTTTGGCGCGATCACAGCACTCCTCAAACGATTTACGTAGCCGACCAAGTGCAGAACTAGTAGAACATTCACCCTCAGTAAAGTTTATTGTAAATGTGCGTTCAAGCCCATTTGCATTCTTTTTTTTCAAATCGCGACTTCGTACGAAGAATCCTGTCATCTTTGTTTGAAGTTAGAGTAAAAGCCTTTATATATTGTATCCAAAATTTCACATGCTCTAGTTTCGGTTATGCCAACGTGCGATTGTTGCAAAAACTGCTTTAATTTGCGAAATAGAAAAACTTTCCATTGTCGTAAATTTCTTGGGCCTTAGTTTCAGTTATAATTAAAAAACCGGAGAAAAATCGCTTGTACTTTTCGCGTTCGTCGGCAATTGTTGAATGACAAAAATCGATCAATGAACATCTATAAATACTATATATTTTTCAATATTTTATTGGCAGGTACTTATGAATGTGCGCATATTTCGAAACGTTCCAAAACATGAGCACTCTTAAATGTGGGTGCAAAAACTCATGCAGGTAACTATAGGAAAAACGCAAATAATTAAAAAAGTGCACTTTCCTTTTAATTGTCCACGAAAATTTATTAGCTTTTATTGCTTTGCTACTGCAGTTATCAAAATCAAATAACCTTTTGCTTATTACTTTTTTTTAATTCTGGGAATCATAAAAAATATTCATCAATATTTATTCCGAAGAATTTTGTGCATATCTCGAGCAATTTTTTTAAATTCATACCTTTACTTAATTGTGAATAAAAGCGAAACGCGTACATCGATTTTCATGATTTATATCTAATTTTGTTCATAGGTTAAGCGACTTTATGTGAAAGTAATAGGTCTTGACAATTTTTCACTGTTTTAGCTTTTTTATGGTATAAAAAAAATTTATTTTTTAGGCAAAAAATATTTTTTTTCTTCATACATTTATTTATAACTGCTAAACTGTTGCTTATGTAGCAAAACTTTATATAAACAGATGAAAGTAATTGAAATTCATGATATTTCTAAATTTGTTTAAGCAAAATCCGATTAGTGGTTCTTGAGTTATGTTAAACAAAAGAGCCTTATCAGAATTGGGTCGCGAATCAATCAGCTGAAGAATGTTGTACTGTGTAATGCAACAAATTGAGAGGTGGAGCCTGGTGGCACTTGTAATCGATTAAAAATGTAAATACAGATATGAGACAATGTATTAATAGTGATTTGCAACTGTGGGAAAGTATGGCTAAAATTGCAGGTCCAAATGTTTGGAGAAAAAAGGGATTTTTGTTATATGTTCATAGAAATAAACAAACAAAAAAAACTTAAGTCTCTACAGAGTTTATTTTTTCAATTTTATTATACTGAAATATCCTACTTTAAATAAAAAATAAAAGGAAAAACGTTAGCTCATATAATTAAATAATATTCGTTTTGGAATTCTTAGGTTTAAATTAAGTTGGTTCGGTAAAACATATAAGTACTGAGTTTGAGACGGCTATAAAAAAAAACTAGCAGTCAGATCGGAGTAACTTTTTTTGTTTTGATTGTAGCATTTAGTCTAAAAATTCAAAATATCACTGCATATTGCATGAGGGGTATGTTGAAAATTTTACTTTTTTCCGCGAAATTCCCAGTGTGCATCGTACAACATCATGTAAAACTTTTTATCTCACAAAGAAGTCAATTAGTAAGTGTTTGTGAGTAAATTCGTGTAAAATACGAAATCTAATATGTTCAGAAAATAATTAATCATTGAACAACGTGAAATTATAATAAACTGCAACAAACAGGGTAACACAATGTTGCAGAAATAATAGGAAGATCGAAATCCACTATACAACATATTACAAACTGCTTCAAATATGAAAATAGAGTTGAAAATAAGCCTGCAATTAATAAATAAGGAAAAGCGGGCAGCGACTTTCATTAGCAGAAAAGATCCATTTAAAAGGGCAACTAAAATAGCAGTAGATATGGAAAAGATGTTTAATAAAAAAGTTTCGGCCGAAACAGTTCGCAGACCTATTTCAATTGCTGGATATCAAACACGAATGGCTCCTAAGAATCTCTTGTGAATGATAATAAGAGAAAAAAGCGTCTGGATTTCGCCAAATTGTATAAGAACTTAGGGACAACGTTATTTGTTCGGATGACTCGAAATACAACATATTTGGCTCAGACGGCAAGTTATGTGTGTGGTGAAAACCAGGAGAAGAGCTAAACCCAAAAAACATTTGCAAGATAGTGAAACATGGAGGCGGAAGTGTGATGGTATGGGGATATATGACGTCGGTGCCAAAAGATGTTTATTTATATGTGCTTAAAAATAATTTACACCTAGGTGGAGAAAAATTGGTACTTCGTAACAGACTTTACTTCCAACAAGACAACGACGCGCTTTTAGTCGATTTGACTAAAAAGCGCGTCCATTCTATGCCAGATCGATTAAAAGCAACAATACGACTTAAAGGAAACCCGATGAAGTATTAAGCAAGTAAAACTCGCAATGTTTTCTTTAAAATGTAATCGTTTGCCTGAGTGTTTGGAATGGTACCATTACTTTCGAGACTGAATTGTTTAAATTATTTCATGTAAAATGTGATTTTTGTTAATTTTTATCAATAATTTTGAATTTTTTTTTTCGTGTTCTTATTTTGTATAAAAGAAGAGAAAATAAAATTTTTCTTTATGAAGTCTTAAAATAATTATTTGAACTGCGTAAATAAAAATCGCCATTGTTCAGAAAACAGGTGTTTTTCTTATTATTTAAAGTATTTCAAGTGTTGTGTATGAAAGTATTTCAAGTTTTGTGTCAAAAGTCTGTTTGTGTAATCAATATTCTTGTATAGATTTTTAACTTTATTTTATTGATAATTAACTTCATTTACACAACTTTTTAAAATTTTTTAGCAAGGTTTTCTCAATATCACAATGTTTTCTTTTTGTTAAAAAGTCAAAGTCACATTTTTGCTGTGCACGATTCAAGTCATATTTAAATGTACAATGAGGGCCATTTAAGTCTTATTTAAGTTTGCAGTGAAGAACAAAATTTTGTATTTAAATGGAATTTTTTTTATCGCTTTCCAGTTTTATTTGGAAGTGCGGTTAAAAGCAATTGAATATTCGAAAAGAGTACTTATTTATTTTTAGTTTTAACTATGTGCTAGTTCTTTTTTCCCAAAATCTTATTAAAAGATTCAAAGTGATCAGTTGAGGGGTTTTAGATAGTTCCTATGCGCATTTCACTGGGGCTAATGCAGATCATTAGGGAACCTTTACCGACCATTTCTTAGAATAACTAAAGACATTTATTTCTTATTTATTTGCTGCTGGAGAAAATTGATAATTAGACTCTTCACATATTAAACATACAAATATTTTCAATACTGATGCTTATCGATCTTAAGTCGTTATTTTTTATCTTTTCACGAGTACGACTAGCACTCAAGGACAACCCCTACGTGTGCAGTGCATTGCGCTGGAACTTGGAAAGTAACGGATAGTGTTAAAGGGAGAGATGAAGACATATTAGAGGATAGATAATTTTGTTGTAGCTATTATTACTTTTTTACTTCCCCGGTGAATATTTTTGCTACAGTTACCGACGAAGGAGGATGCTGTATTCTGATGGGGTTAATCCTTGTCGCTAATGGTCATCAACCAGCGCTATGCCTTCATCATTAAGACAAACCGACCACAATACTGCACTAATAGAGATCAGAAAAATTCGACATCATATTCTTGACTGAGTCGGGACCTAAGGCATCGCAGTCTTATGTCTTACTACTTCAGCCAACCATAACATACATATTATATTTAAAGTATGCAGCACAAGTTTATTTTCATTATACCTAAGCTTAAATGAAATGAAAATTTCTACATACTTGTCCGATATTAAGCTCTTGCGGAAACTGATTCAGGACAGTACCATAACTGTTCTTGTCTTCATCTATTACAGACACGATCAATGCAATTAGCTTATGCCAAAAATCGACGCTGTCCAATTTTGGCCCATGGTCGTCAGATTCACGTTTGGCTTCGTTTGGATCCACCTTTAATAAGAAATAAAAATATGCAAAAAACTTCAAGCTAAATACATAACCCAAAGCTGTTGTGTTATTACATCATTGTGTCGGTGTATTATATGTGTAACAGCTGAAATAGTAATTAAAAAGTCAAACCTTCAATCTTACCTGAAATTCCCTGTTAAATAATTCGTAACAGTTCTCGAAAAGGAATTGATAAGTGGATCTAAGACAAGCTTTGACGCAATCTTTGACGACAGTACTTGCCCTCGGTGGACTAGACAGTTCTTGTACCTTAAATTCATAATAGCATTTTCCAAAATTTATAATCATTGCCAACTTCAACAATAAGAACGGCCCTCAGTATTAGATCAAAGAAACGGCTTTTTGTCTCTTTAATCTATTACAAACTGTCGACTCTTCGACAATCCTTGTTAGGCACAATATGTAGATAACTTGCAACATGTCTATGACTTTGATAATCATATACTTACTTTCATTCGGAAAAATGTTATGCTGGTCAGAAGGTCCACTGTTGACTTTAAGTCCATGAGTTTTTCCTGACTAGAAGCGGGGAAATTATTTCGGTACATTGATAAATCGATTCGCAATGAGTTGTGTAGTTGGTCCAAAAGTTTAACGAATTTTTCTTTCTTCGGTACAATAAACGGATATTTTGTTTAATTTAGTATGAAAAATATATTATTGCTAGTTTTATTAGCATTATTGTTATTGTTATCACTATTGTTATAAATTTTGTGTGTTTATTTACAGATGTCGTGATTAATAAAATAAAATATATCAATAGCTTAAGCTTCAAAGCGAATTATAACTTCCTTTTAATTCCATTAGATTAATAAACTGCGCTCAAATCCGTGCGTAAGAGTACATTTTTGGATTGTGAAATTCGCTAACGTAGCGTTCGTTGCCTACTTGGCGATTGTGTCACATATGAGAGTTTGATTTTTTAGTGCATTCCATTATCAATCATAAATACAGATGTATAAAAACGAATTATTATTTCCATAAAAAATAATTAAATTAAAATTTCAATACATATATTTTTAAAAAGTTAGATTTTTGGAATAAATTTTATAAGGACTCTACTCCACGAAGCTGCAGTTTACGTTCCAATAGTCAGTATCATTCCATTGTGTTTCTAGCTATCACTCAAACTTAAATAAAATCTCAGTCACGTTTCCATAAATTCTGATTACATATCTGAGAGTACTGCATTTACTGTGAGTATAATGTACTGCTCAAAGAGTTTTATGTATTAAAAATAATTATGAATTATAACAATTGCTTGCAAGATTCATAATGCCACTACTTTTATACATATGTACATAATTGCCTTCCTAAGGTTGTGGGTACAAGTTTTTTATTACAATATAATAAATGCTACCAACAAAGAATGAATTTAAGGCTTTAAGCTGGATTCACCCATGGTTTCAGAACAAATTTTACGTTCTGAAACATTTTTTTATATGCAGTTTAACGTTTCTCTTTTAGAGAGATATGGAGAGAGAGCGAAAGAGAGTAACATGTTTCGGAACCTGAATTGGTTTAATTTTAATTCGCGTTCCGAAACATTGCAACTGTGATACCAGTATGTTTAATTTTTAAGTAAAATAGAACTGAGATGCCACAACATATTAAATGTACATATGTATAGTAAAATACAGAACTTGTTTTATACTTTTGTATGTATAACAACGCACTTGTTTCATACTGTTTGTGTATATAATAAAATACGGGTCACTTGTTTTGTATTGTTTGGCATTAAAAATATTGTTATATTGTTATAAATAAAATTAAATAAATAGTGGTATTGCCCAGTTGTAAAACTCACACACATAGTTTACAAAATTATATCATATGGTAGCCTTGATGTTCCAGAACTAATGCGCGAAGTGGGTGAATCGTTTCAGAACATACTCTCAAAAAACTAAAAATATTCTAGAACATAAATTTTGTTCTGCAACCATGGGTGAATCCAGAAAAACTGTTACTGACGTTTTTTCTATAATGAATTCGCAACTCACAATTGCCAGTACTTACTTGATGTACTAATATATTGTGAGATTCGTTTGCAAGCGAGCAAAATTCTTTTTGTCATATTCTATTGTTTACGTTGAAAAGAAAAATGTGTACAATAGTTTTCTAGCCGAGGCACAACCAAAGTCAAACACGACCAATTACACTGCTCAGCAGCCAAATCCTCCTTTGAATTAAACTATGTGGACTATATAGATAATGATGCGCTAAACTCGAATCCGTTTTCGGTTTTTATCCATCAGGTCCAGATTTTTTTTTATGGGCGTGGCAATTTTTTGCCCCTAAATTAGCCAGGTACGTAGACATATTTCACTCTAACTCGGGGACCAGTCATCCGATTTTATGTACGTATTTACATATTAACTTCATGTACGTGTTTTATGATCATTATGTATACTATATTCTCTATATAATATTTATTTTCTCCTGAAAATAACGGTACGTTCTTATTTGTCACGTAGGCATAAATTCTTGTTGTTCTGCATTCAAAGAATGATTCATAAAATACTTATTTAACATGAGTTTGCTGATTTAGATTTTAATAGTGTCGAAGTCGTCAAACTTGCCGGTAAAAATATTAAATTTTAAAGCGCTCGTTTTTGTTCGCTTGCTAACCAATCACTCTCTTTATAATATATTAATAGTTTTGTTAAATATTACTTAGTGGGTTTAGTAAATAAATTAAAATTAAACTTAAATAGTGTTCTTATTTGGATAAACTGTAGCGTTATTTTTCGAGTGCTGTTAAGAAGTATTTTTAATAATTTTCACGTTGCTCCAAGCAACATATATATATATATATATATATATATATATATATATATACATATACATATACATATACATATATATATATATATATATATATATATATAAATATACAGTGGCTCAGAGCTTATTTAAACCACACTCTTTAAAAAAGAAATCGATATAACTTTTGAATGAAAAAAAAAATTGGAAAAATTCAAAAAAGGTTTAATAAAACACTTTCTTATCTTCAAAACAAATACATTTTTTAATTTCAAATTAGCATATTTATAAACTTAGAAACTAAAAATAAGAAAACGTATGCATTTCTGTAGTCACAGCTTATTTCAGACCTGTTTAATTGACATCACTTATGGTGTAACGGTAAATTACCAATAACTATTGTTTGTGGTTATGTTTTTAATTATTTATATAAGCTTTTAGTATGATTTTTACAGGTGGTTGATCCGAAGACACATTTTTAAACTATGGGATGACGCGCTACAATTGAGCAAGGAGAATCAGTTGTTTGCCATTATAAAAATGGCCATTCTCGTCGAAAAATCGCTGAAATAGTTTGTCTAATTGATTCGACAGTGCAAAGTATTATTTATAGATTCAGGCACGAAAACAGAATAGTCGATAAGGGCAGAAAAGCCCCAAACCAAATTTTTCATGAAGCAGACGAGCGTTACATAGTTAGAAAAATAAAGAAAAACCCCAAGCTATCTACTCCGAAATTAGCTGCGGAAATTAAAAATTACTTGAACCAAACTTGGAGTGCAGAAACAATTCGCCGTATGTATATATATATATATATATATATATATATATATATATATATATACATATATATATATATATATATATATATATATATATATATGTATATGTATGTGTATGTGTATGTATATATATATATATACATATATATATATATATATATATATATATATATATATATGTATATGTATGTGTATGTGTATGTATATATATATATATACATATATATATATATATATATATATATATACATATATATATATATATATATATATATATATATATATATATACATATATATATATATATATATATATATATATATATACCAGTGATGCCTAATAAATGTTTGTTGTGTATTAGTGAGTAAGAGAGAAATAAAAAATTGAGAGAATTTATTTATTTACAGCCAAATCATGATGTTAGTAAGAGATTGGAAAACATAAATATTATATTCATATTAAGAAGCAAACATATTAATACATGTATGTACATGTTCTTAAATAAAATAATTCAATTTAATTTCATTAATTTTAAATACTCAATTATATAGAAACTCTATAAAAGTAAAAGATGTTAATATGATATATATGTTATATTGCGCAATAAGACAGGAAAGAACTTATTGGTATAATTTATTATAAAAAATACAATACAAAAAATGTTCTCGAAAAAGAAAAGATTGCAATTATGAATCTTATATAAACGATTCTAATCATATAATAATAAAAAACAGCTGCTACACATGCTACATGAATGGCCACGCAACATTTTTTGAGTGTGAACCTGAAAAAAAGCAACAAAGCATTCGCTAAACATGTACATTTGTCCACTTATCATCAACGACTAAATGAAAGAGCATAATAATATGTGTGAGTTCCAAAAAATTGTTTCATGAGGTGGACATCCCTGTTTTATAGTTATGTTCAGTGTGGCCATATCTAAAAATTGCTAAAAAGGATCCTAAACTGCCAAAAAATAATTATGAAATTTTATTATAATTGTATTAATTTTTTTAACTTTAGTTGGTATATCTTTATACATGGTTTATTTTTCATAATGGTTCCCTATAAACATTTCTTGTACAACATTTCAATGAAACAACCTGATTAAAAAGTAACAGAATATAAGTATATTGAAGTATATGCACATTCATAAAAAGCTTTTTTAACAAAGGGTATCTGTTGAAATGAATAGCCAAATAATCAAGTATATATTGCAAATGTGGCTCCAAATGAATCCGATAAAAATTTGTGTATAATTTATGAAAAATAGTTTCCCAATAAAACCAAATAAAACTGTTGAAATTTGTCTGCACGAATCAACAAGAAATCAAGTATGTACGTCTTGCTTGAGATCTACAACACAACAAGTTCTTTTATTGAGTTAAAGTTTTTTTTTAAATATGTATATATATATATATATATATATATATATATATATATCGCTTTACAAATTCTTTTAGGCGAAAACAACAATAAAACGTATCTGCCGTTGGATTTTCTGCTAAAGTGCAAAATTGTAAAATTCAATATCAATTAGGGCGCGATTAATTTACATGAAGCATATTGTACACGGAGAAAAATAATCTTACATTAAATATAATGTTTTTTTCGCTCTTATCGAAACATCCTGCCCCCGTTGAATCCCTTGGGGATTCAACTTCCTCGCATAGTATGCAGCAAATTTTTGACACTGCCCGTCGAACCATACCATTAGCAGTTTTTATAACAGCTACCCTCACAAAACCATCAGCAGCTTTTATAACCTCTGTTATACGACCCATTTGCCATTTAACTGGTAGTTGATTCTCGTCCTTTAGGAGCACCATTGTTCCAATTTTTATATTATTTTTGGCAATCTGCTATTTAGATGTTGTTTTGGAGCCTACGAAATTTGTTGCATTATCAGACCAGATGGTCTTGGGCCTCGCTCGAATACTTATTAACCTTTTGAGCGCTGCTAGAAAACCTTGGGTAGACAAATTTTTAACAAGCTCAAGGTGAACAGCCTTCGTGCTGAAACAAATAAAAAGACAAATATAACATTTAATTGGAGCTCTTGTGCGAATTTCTGAACAGTATAGAATTGAGCCACAAAAATCAACACCGGTTATAAAGAATGCTCGATGACCTTCAAATCTGTCTTTAGGAAGATTGCCCATTATCTGCTCAACTACACGCGAACGTTAGCATAGACAACGAATATATTTGTTAATAATGCGACTGAAATGCCAAAAATGCAACCTTATGGTTGGTAATAAAGACTGTGGGCCTGCATGAAAATACTTTTGATGAAAATATGTGATCATTGAGTTTTTAGAGGATGTTGTGTAGGCAAAAGTATGGGATGTCGAGCATCAAAATTGAGTTGCGAATTTCCAAGACGGCCGCCTACTCTTAATAGGCCAGAATTATCAATAAAGGGGTTTAATGTTTTGAGCGGACTTGTCGATGGAAGTGCCTTAGCTTGACTTAATGCTTTGTATTCGCTTGAAAAATTACTTTTTTGAACCATACGAATTAGTAACGTGGTACCTCTATGGACGTCTGCTGACGACAATGGACCCTTTCGCCATGAAAAGCCTGCACCTCCAAACCTATATATATATATATATAAAACTCTGCAGATTTTTCCAAACGACGTAATTAATTTACAGTGTGTTGACAAATCGATTGGTGATGTTGAGCAAACCAATACTGATTTACGTTTTTCTGGCAAATCTTTTATTGCTGAAGGTTGAGACGGCCAAAATTGCTGACCTTGTCTGAGAAATTTAGGGCCAGATATCCAAAGTTCTGACGATGATAATTCTGCTGGTGTTGTACCTCTTGACAAAACATCTGCTGGGTTCATGGCTGTCGGAACATAAAGCCATTTCATACGTGATGTTAATGATTGTTTTCGACTTATGCGATTTGAAACGAAAACTTGATAGTGTGATGAATCTTCTTGAATCCACGATAGGACAATTGTTGAGTCCTACGTGATATTGAGTGCACTAGTTCTGCTAGCAAAAATGCTGCGGACAATGCTAGCTTCGGAACAGTTAAAGTTTTTGCAGGCGCAACACGAGACTTAGAGCATAGAAGATTTGAATGTGCAAAGCCATCGTTTTCACTTCGAATATAAACACAAATACCATAGGCAAAGAGACTTGCATCACAGAATGCATGTATTTGATGTTGACCTCCAGGCTTGAATACATTTCCAGGAAATTCGCATCTATTTAACTCTTAAAATTCGCAGCATAATTTGAACCAAGTAGAATTAAGTGCCGGTGAGAGTTTATCATCCCACTCAATTTTTGGTTTCCATAAATGCTGTAGGAAAATCTTTGCCTTTACAATAATTGGACCAATAAGCCCAAGAGGATCGTAGCACCTTGCGATGGTTGACAAAACTATTCTCTTTGTTATTTCTTTCGATGAATTGAAGTGAATTGAGCCTCCTCCTGACATCATATTATCGACATAAAAATCAAGAAGCACAATCTTTGATCCCAAAGGGTAAGACTAACACTAATCATTTGCTAATTGATGCATTGTCCTAACTGCAAGAAACGAGGCAGACTTAGTGCCATAAGTAACTGCTTCTAATTTATAAATTTGTAGTGGCTCACTGGCATTATTTCGCCACAAAATACACTGCAGAAGATTGTCAGGATGGGAAATGCCAATGCATCTGTACATTTTACATATATCTCCTGTTAGAGCAATATTAAAGGAGCGAAAATGCAGTAAAATATCGAAGAGATTGGGCTGAATTGTTGCGCCACACATAAGTATATCATTAAGCGAAAACCCTGTAGACGTTTTTGCTGATCCGTCGAATACAACGCGCAATTTTGTGGTTGAGCTATCTAATTTAGTTACACAATGGTGAGGTAGAAAATTTACCTTTACATTTTCTGGTATTTTTTGCAATAGGGACATATGATTAAGATCGATATACTCTTTAATAAAGGAGCTGTACTGTGTAGCTGTACGAAGTGCGTGCTGATATGACTCACCAAGTATGGTGGGGCTTGTCTTAAACGGCAAATGAACAGTATACTAGTCACAACTTAAATGCTTGACTGTTTTGACAAAATAATTTTCGCAATCTATTTCCTCCTTTGTTCTTTTCGAACCAACATCAAGATGATTTTCAAATTCCCAAAATGGACGTATGACTTTATCCAAAGTATTTTCATACAATACCTTTTCATTTGTTTTAATGTTTAAAATACAGCTTTTCCTTTTTTGCAGTTTCATACCGCCGCCAGCAACAACCTAACCGAATTCAGTATTTTAAAGGAGTGGCAACTCTGGGCCAATTCGAAGTTTTCCACTGCACAGTGATTCATAAAATAGATCTCCGCCTAACAATAAATCAATTTGTTGTGATTTGAAAAATAAAGGGTCGGCGAGTTGTATGTTGTCTGGTATGCCCCATTTCGACACATCTATTGAACATTGAGGTTGATGTTCTACGATAGCAGAAACCACAACAGCGTTTAAACATGCTGACATATTTGAGGTTCGAGATTGAATGATTATATAAACAGCTTTGCCAGAGGAGAAATTTGATTGGCCAATGCCAGATATGTCCGTAGTTGTTCGAATGAGCTTAAGCTGTAGTTTGTTTACAAGATTGAGTGTTATGAAATGAGCCTGAGAGGCCGAGTCAAGAATAGCTCTGCATGTGACGAATGAGCCAGCACTATTTTTAACTAGCACTATTGCGGTAGCTAGTATTGTTGTTTTGGTATCATGCTCCTTATCAAATTGATTGCTTGAAGCTACCAGAGACGATTGTTGTGATGAGTTTTGTGTGCTCGAATATTTTGACGAAGTTAAAGCCTCAAAATTTAAGATTTTGTCAGATTTCTTATCTTTATCGCTATCTACTGCGTAAGGCACAACATTTGTTTTGGAATTAGGTGTGTCTTCCAAATGAAGTAAACTGTTTTGCTTCAATGCGCAATGCCGGCAACCGTTTGAAACACATGCCCTTTTGTAAGACAGCTTAAACACAAATTTAAACGTTTATCTTCTTTAAATCTTGATAAGGGTGCTTGCATCAGAAATTGAGGGCAACTATAAATAGCATGAGATACTGAATTGCAAATAGGGCACACCCTTTGACCATTAGTTGACACAATTAGAGACCTTTTACTTTTGTTAACATGATAATTTTGTTTTAGAGCCCACCTGTTTATTTGATAACTCTTTTACCACAGCATTCTCCACATTTTCCATTGTTTTACATCTATTTTGCAAAAACTTTGCCATTTGTTCCCATGTTGGTATTTCATTAACAGGTGTAGACTCTTCCCACTTTGTTTGTGATGCAATGTAGAGCTTGCGCTCAATTATATGAATCAGTAAACAATCAGATATTTTCTCCTTAGTCCCCATTGTCAGCAGAGCTCTTAAATTCGAATTTACACTATCACTTAATTTCCGCAATTGTTCGACCGAACCAGCTTCAACCTTGCCCATTGCCACAATGTCTCTGATATGTGCCTGAACATTTACACGTTTATTATGAAATCTATTTTTTAATAGGAATAGCTGCCAATGCAGGGCCAGCTAAGCATGTCTTGAGGTGCTGAAATTTCTCTATTTTCGACAGGTCCCCATCACCACCAATAATCCGACCATTCTGTGTATACTCCATTGAATGTTGGGATTTGTATGATTGGCAAACGTGTTTTTTGAACGAGTAACAAAAATGATGGATGAGATTCATTCATTGTTGATTGTCTTACTGATGCTTGGGGATTTTTCAGAATACGATTTTTCCAGCAATTCTTTTTTCACGCATAAGGCGGCCTCATCTAGGTAATCTATGTCACCATTTTGTACATCATCTTAAATACTCAGCAACCGATTTTTGAGTAAAGTTGCTTCGCATTTATTAAAGGATTCTCCT
>OY776281.1:39970402-40035402 GCA_963675445.1 Linnaemya vulpina
AAAATGTTTACTTAGTTAATAAGAAAACAAACTAAATGAAGTTTTATAACAAGTTAAAAAATGAATTGTAATTATGGCCAATAAATATAGTTTTAGTTAATTTTGATGAAAACTTAAACTCAATTTAAATACGCTTTCAGTTTTACAGTTAACTTAAATACTTCAATTAACTTATGCGTAAAATGTGGTAGCACCATGAAATGTGTAAACAAAAATCGCCATTTTTCAGAAAACATATACATACATAATATATTTTATTGATTTTTTACTTTATTTTAATGATAATTAACTTTATTTACATAGCTTTTAAAATTTTTTTAGCAAATATTTCTCAATATCACAATGTTTTCTTTTTGTTAAAAGAAACAAAAGTCAAAGTCATATGTTTACTGAGCACGATTTAAATTACATTTAAATGGCCAATGAGGGTATATTAAGCGTAACCTGTAATAAAATTATAAGTAAAAATTGCCATTTATCGTTAGAATCTTATAATACTCCGTTAAACTAGAATAGTATTGTTAAGTGCTTAACACTTCATTACGAGGATAAACGTAATGGGTACATTAGAATATCAAATGACGTCGCTAATTTAAGGCAAAAATACAATTCAAGGTTTTTATCAAGAAGTTTATGCTGTGCTTTCATTAATATTAAATAAAATTGGAATCATGGATATAGGCCGCGACAGAGCTCTATCCACTTTTGTAAGTCTCAATGGAGACTTACCTAAGGTTCTAGCAATCCGTGAACCATCAGATCTACCAGAAGCAATACATTTATGCTTAAAGTTACATAATCAATATTATAGGACAGTATACGCATACAACTGCCACAATATAAGACCACGAAGAGAATTGCCACCAGCAATATCAAGGAGGAATAATAATGTAAACAAAGTACCTTTTTATCCTGAACTAACCGCACAATAGCCTAGTCACGCAAAGCAATGCAACACTTTTCAATATCAGAATCATGAAAGACCATAGCAACAACCTTCCTTGAATCAAAATTTCCAATTATAAAATAAACATCAACAACACTTCCAACCACAAAACCTATATTTCCAACTAAATGAACCACCTAGACCTATGGCTCCAAAACCACGAAGATATAAACAAATGGACATCGATACGTCTATTCAGTCAAAAACTATTAACTACCGAAACAGACCTCGGCAATCGAATTAATTTTATGGCAAAAGGCCTATACCTCAATCTCTACAAACTCCAATGCCACATAAAAAATTACAGAGAAATTTTCACATAGGAATGAGTGAAGAGCTTCCAACCTAATGATAATTTTTATGACCAACCTGATGATTTTAATAGTTACACAAATAATTACTACCAAGCAATTCAAGATGCAAACCAGGATTGCATGCAAAGCCATTTTGATGAAAAGCTGGTCAATATTCAAACAGAAGGTTTGTCAGATATCAATTTTTCAGGCTAACGCACTCTTCGCTTCCATATTTCAAATGTAAAGCGGAGAATGGCCAAACATTCAAAATATTAATAGAAACAGGTTCAAATAAGAACTATATCCAACCTACTCTTGTAACGAAACTAATTCCAAATGACAGACCTTTTTCGCAAACTCTATAGCAGGCAACATAAAAATTACACACCACACCTTAGTGAACCTTTTTAACTTATCAAATCACGAAATAAAATTCTACATTCTACCTTCTTTGAAATCTTTTCATGGCATTCTTGGTTATGATAACTTAGAAAAACTCAATGCGGTAATCTATGTAAAAAATCAGTACATGTCAATAGAAAACACAAAGAAATTTGAAATCAGCACATTTTTAAATCTGTGAACAAAATTGAATTTAGAAGAAATCATTTAAGCAAATCTCAAATATTAAAACTAGAAAGCGTAATTTATTTTCAGAACCAAATCACAAATCAAATTATACTTCTCGTATTCAGAGAGAGATTAGGACAACCACTGATTCACCAGCTTATTTAAAATCATGCCCCTATCCCATGGAACTTAAGAATAAAATAAAAAAAAAATAGTTGAACTTTTGAATGATGGTATACATAATTCGACCATCGAAATCGCCCTATAATGCACCTGTTTGTATCGCCCCAAAGAAAATGGATGCATTTGGAGAAAAAAAATATAGAATGGTAATTGACTTTAGGAAATTACACTCAATTACTGTACCAAACCATTACCCCATTATAGAAATAAATGAAATGTTAGCCAATTTTGGGGAAGACAAATATTTTTCTGTCATAGATTTGAAAAGAGGTGTCCATCAGACTCGTCTAAAGAAATGTGATATTGAGAAGACTGCATTTTGACAAACAACGGAACATTTCAATATATGAGACTCCCATTTGGATAAAAAAATTCTCCTTCAATTTTCCAACGAACCGTTTTAAGCGACTATATAGGCAAATCATGCTACATCTATATAGACGATATCATCATATTTGGCAAGAACGAAAACGACCACTTCCAAGATTTAGATAAAGTTTTGCAAACACTAGAGTCTGCAAATTTTAAAGCTCAGTTCGAAAAATGTGAATTTTCAAAGCAAGAGGTGGAGTTCTTAGGATTTATCGTAGGCATGAATGTTGTTAAAGCCAATTCCGAAAAAGTAAAAGCAATAAATAATATACCCCCACCCGAACCCCTAAAGAAGCTAAGAAGTTTTCTTGGTATGTCGGCTAAACCCCTGACATCCCTTCTAAGAAGGGAGGATAGAATGCATCCAAATATAAAAATTTATTCCTAAGTCGGGACGCAAAGTCATCAAGACTTTGAGAGAGATTTTGACCTGACAACGGACGCCTTTGAATATGCAATTGGTGCAGTGTTGGCACAAAGTGGAAGACCAGTGACATTTCTGTCAAGAACACTGAATAAGTCAGAAGAACATTACGCCACCAATGAGAAGATCTTGGCGATTATTTGGGCACTCATCACATAAAGAAAAAATACAAACAGGAAGATGAAAAGGTGGAAAGTCATACTGGAGGAATTTGATTATGCACTAAAATACCAACCAGGGAAAACCAACATAGTAGCAGATGCGTTGTCCAGACCTCGACAAATAATTTCCATGAGAACAACACAACACAGTTCGGAAAGTTCTTCACATAATTTAACACCAGCTATAGAATGTCCCATAAATGCATTTAAGAATCAATTTTACATACTGGTGGATGTCAAAAATAGTTATATATTTAAAATACCTTTTCCAAAGTACCATAGGCACGTTCATTACACGCAATACTCTTTACATTGAACTCTACAAAAATATTTGGATCTAAGCGTAATTAATGGACTTTTTGCAAGTAAACGAATTATGGAAATCATACAAGAAATTTATCCGGAGCATTTTAAAAACTTTATAGTAAGATTTGCTCAAAGCCAGGTAAAGGATGTTACAAATTAGAATGAGCAAGAGGAAATAATCATAGCAGAACATAAACGCGCACACCGAAATGGGAGAGAAAATAGAGAACAAATCAAACAAAACTTTTACTTTCCTAAAGTGGCAGAGAAAACCAATAAAATAGCAAAAGCCTGTAAGACTTGCAAAGAACAGAAATATGACCATCACCCAAATTTAGAAACTACACCGATTCCAAAAAAAACCCTGAGAAATAGTTCATGTTAATGTCTACTCGACGGAAGAAAACTTGGTTCTTAAGCTGTTCACAAATTTTAAAAATATATTTAATTCAAAATTCTAAAACAATAGAAGACATAAAAGAACCTCTTAGGGAATTAGTTCTAGCATTTGGTGCCCCCAATTCAAATGTCATAGATAATGAAAAATCACTAAATTCTGCTACAATAACGTTTTTGCTTAAGAATCAATTCCGATTAAATATTTATACTATCCCTCCGTATTACAGCTCGGTTAATGGGCAAGTGGAAAGGTTTCATTCCACTCTCTCGGAAATCACGAGGTGTTTAAGAACGGAAAAAATTCACACTTCATTTCATGACCTACTTACAAGATCAATTTATGAGTATAACTCTTCAATTATACAGTGGAAGTATTTTTTGGTAAAAATGCCAAGGATCCCCGCGAAATAAAAAACGAAAGGAAAGAAATTAGTGATATTAAAAGAAAAATTAGAGTACCATAACAAGGACATTCAGTAGGTAAAAAAGTTTACGTTAAAATTAATAAAACATAAGGGTCAAAATAGTTTCCAAGTTACAAATAAGAAATAGTTAAAGAAAATGGAAAAACCACTATATTTTAATTGGTTAATTCAGGAAGAGTACTACACAAAAACAATATTAAAAAGTAAAATATTTTTCAAGATCCCGCTGTGTTGCATTCAGGCGGAAATCGAAATAATTGCGTATTTGTCTTCCCATATTATCACTATGGACAAGGGGATAGCAAAGATAGAACAAGAAACGTTTACAACAGTTCACGTAATTAAAATTAAAGAGTATGAGGAATTCATAAGCAGTGTGCAAGCATTAATTAACACAAACCATTAACATTCTAGAAGACATTACTCCCACTCCTAATAACCATCAGAAATTATAAATTGATGCTATTAGTTACAGTACAGTACATAGCAGGAACTCCTGGTCATAACGAATTCTATATATAAACTAACAATATTAAATTAAATAATAATAAGCAGGTAGAAGATTAAATAATTTAACCGAACTTTTTAAAACAATGTCAAATCAAATAAGAAAAGACTTTCATCTTGAAAAAATAATTATTATTAATTTACAGAATAAAATAAGATTAATGAAGGAAGAATTAGTAAACATTAAACTAGCCATTTAATTGGCAGGAATAGATATGGTAAATCCACTCCTATTAAATAAAAAAGAAACCAACATTGCTATGAAAACACTAGTAGACAAAAACATTAATTCTTCAAGCCCAGAAGAATCATTAGAATTTTCAAAGATATCAATAATGAATAACAACAAAAAAGAAATATTTTATTTAGTTCAAACTCCATTAACAAAAAAGGAAAACTCTAAAAACCTAGCTATAAGACCAGTAAAGAAAAATAACAAAATTATACATTTAGATTTTAAGGAAACAGTATTTAACCAACAAGAAATATTCGCTGTAAAAGGGAAATGTAAAAATTGTAACAATATTACCATTTGTAATGAGAAAAATTTAGTTAATATAACAGACAATGATTGTATTCACAATTTAATAAATAATTTGAATTCATCCTGTACTGTAAGCAACAGTCATAACCAGACTTCATGCACTAAAATGTTGTGTTTTATTTTTTAATTTTGATTGAAACAAAAACATATCATTTTAATTCAGTCTCATTAGATATATATATATATATATATATATATATATATTAGGCCTTTGCAAAAGTACAAAAAACAAATACTTAAATACATTCCCCTTTTTTTCGTGTATTTGCTTTATTATACCTTCTCTTTAAAAAGCAAATTCCTGTTCTCTTTTATAAGAACCAAACACAATAAAATATTGTTGCTGTACACATGCACATATTTGGAGCACATGCGCATATTTGGAGTTAAGACAATCAGTTCTCAAACCACTTACTAAAATACTTAAGTATTTTTGTAAGTTGTATTTTGTTTGTATGAAATTTTGCTTTTGTTTAATTTAATGTTAAGATCAAACTATCAACATATCAATAGTTATATATGCCTAGATGGTTATGTACATATGTATATTCCAAAAAATTAACTGTTAAATTAATGCTAAAAATAAAAACCAAGAGCATTTCTGTAAGAATATTTACATATGTACATACATATCGTCATTTAAATTTACAAGAGCCATAAGTTGGGTGGGAAAATTTTACAGGGAAGAAAAAGACTAAAGCTATAAAAATTACGAAAAGAGACAAAATATAAATAACGGTTAAACAAAATAATAGTTTTTATTTTAATTATTAGTAATAATCTGCAAATAAGATAAATTAAAAAGCTATAACCATTGCTTGCTTTTTATGCTCAAAATACCCACATTGTAAAATAAGACTTTTGCAAAACACTTACAGAATATTAGCAAAAAAATGGTTAGTTTGCTTTGCTTATAGTGAATAAGAATAAGTAAATAAAAGAACTCTGAGCGTATAAAGACAATAGTTTTTATTTGCTTTTTTTTGTTTTGAATTTGTTTGCTTTGATCCCCTTTTGTACTTGGCATTAATCTGAGAACTTTTAAAAAGCAAATGTTTTTGAATTCAAATGTACTTAGTGCAAAAGCCTAATATATATATATATATATATATATATATATATATATATATTTATATATACATATATATATATATATATATATATATATTTATATATACATATATATATATATATATATATATATATATATATATATAACTAAATATTTAGTATATATATTTAGTTTATATATATATATATATATATATATATATACATATATATATATATATATATATATATATACATATATATATATATATATATATATATATATATACATATACTTATATATATATATATATATATATATATATACATATATATATATATATATATATATATATATACATATACATATATATATATATATATATATATATATATATGTATATATATATTTTTTGCCATACAGTGGTCTTGCTAGCATTGACACCTACTTTAGCTTTAATTTTGTCCACAGAATCGTGCGAATTCGAAGCTGCTCTCAAAACAGCTCTCTTATCGGCGTCGAAAAGCACACCACTTACACGACCGTTCATGTTTTTCCCGTAGTTCGTCTCGTTTTGAATAAAACTAGATACCACTTTTCTGCTTTTAGCAATATTTTTAGATATTTCGGATACAGAAAGGCCACAATCTCTATATGTTTTTATTTTTAATTGTTCCTCGTTAGTTAAAGCTTTACCTCGACCCATTTTTATGATAAACTAACCAATTTATTTGAAAAAGTTAAAAAAATATTTTTTTACTTCGCGGTCAATCTGCTCCCTTGTATATCAAACTGAAACTGCAATGTGCTATTCAAGTGAAACAAAAAATGGCCTTCATTTTTTAACAAATTTAAATTAAAGCAGTAAAAACAAGTAACAGCATTTTTCCAGTGAGCCAAATTTATGTCCCGGAGAAAACATATGATTACGATATATATATATATATATATATATATATAAGTACATATATATATATATATATATATATATATATATATATGTATATATATATACATATATATGTACTTATATATATATATATATATATATATATATATTATAATATTAATCAAGCTTGTGTTCGTTTTTAATTAGAAGATGTTAACAAACTGTTAACGAAATATTGAATAAAACTTCGACTAAATAAAATTTAATTAAAAACCATAAGCTTGATATATATTATAATAAACTGATAAGGTCAATAAAGATAGATCAACATATAAACATATATATATATATATATATATATATATATATATATAGACTGCGTTTCACTTCAATAGCCCTGTTGCAGGAACTATTAAATTTACATAGGTTCTTATTCTTTATATCAAAGTTACTATTATTATTATCAGTAGTGTGTTTTCAATAGTAATAACCATGTAACTTAATTATCACGTTAACATTAACAACATTAACATCTACTTATTCTTTTATTTATTCATCATTAAGATTAATGAGATAATTAATGATATTGATTTTACTCTCCTAATTACAAGAGAAGACAAGTGCTTATCGCTTTATTAGGTCACTACTAACTTTTAGTGTCGTGTGCAAAATACCTTAACAAAAATAGCAATGCAAATTAACTGTTAAATTTTCACTTTGTTCATAAGATTAATATGCGATTAATTCTGGTATATTACTCATATGTTGACGATATTATTTCTGGGGCTGATTGTGTGAAAAATGCAATCAGTTTGCAAAGAAACCTATGCTCTCTATTAGAAAAGGGTGGATGTAAACTAAGAAAATGGATAACAAATTCCTCTGAATTATTAAAAAATATCCCTGAGGAGTTAAGAGAAACTTCTTTGACTTTAAATTTCGAAGGTAACAATGTAGTCAAGACACTTGGTATCCAGTGGAATACGACTGACGATACCTTTTCTTTTAAAATTAACACTGATGCTAATCGTCAAGTCTCAAAAAGAATTATTTTATCTGAAACTGCACGTGTATATGATCCTTTAGGGCGGCTTATACCTTGTACTATTATTGCGAAATCTCTTTTTTTAAACAGTTATGGGAACATGGAGTCGATTGGGATGAGCCGATTCCTCGAGATATAGAGGAAAAGTGGTTGGAATACAGATCAACGTTTTCTGAATTTTCAAAGCTAAAAATTCCTAGATGGCTTAATATATCTGACTACTGTAAACTTGAACTTCATTGTTTTTGGGATGCCTCAACAGTGGCATATGCTGCAGCAGTGTATTTAAGGGTTGTTACAACTAATAACGTTTCTGTCAATTTGCTGCAAGCTAAATCTAAAATTTCACCAATTAAAACTATATCAATTCCAAGATTGGAGCTCTGTGCTGCAACGCTATTAGTGAAATTAACAAACAAGGTACAAAAGTCGTTTAAAGACTTAACTATTCAAGATATTTTCTTGTGGAGTGATAGCTCCACTGTACTAAGTTGGATACATAAGCCACCGTCAAGTTGGACTGTGTATGTTGCTAACAGAGTTTCTGAAATACAGCGATACAGCAACCCACTGCAATGGAGATATGTACCTTCGAAACTTAATCCTGCAGATTGTGCTTCAAGAGGAATTCTTCCTCGTCAATTGTTGCAACACAATATATGGTGGAAGGGACCAGATTTTCTATTAGGGTCTCAATCAGTATGGCCACCCAAGTTGTCAAATCTAGAAACTGCGGAAGAAAAATCTAAAAATAAACTTTCTATAAACTCCATTTCTGTAGCCAATCTGTCCTTGAACATTTTGCCTAAAGAGAATACGGCCGAAGATATTATAATATCAGAAAATAGTGTCCAGGCTTCGAAATATCCCTATTTTTTATTGAAGTTTTCTAAGTTAAATATGCCTTTGAGAATCTCAATTTGCTAGCAATTTGCTCACAACATAAAGAATGGTAACTCTAGGCAAACTGGTCCACTAACACCAACTATTCTCAATCAGGCGCTATTAAACTTAATAAAAATAACTCAAAATATTGATTTTTTCGAAGAAAAGGAACTTCTCGTTCGTAAGCATGATGTCAAACATAATTCAATACAGAAACTAATGCCTTTTATAGACGACGAAGGCATAATACGTGTTGGTGGTCGTCTTCAAAATGCGAACTTACCTTTTCATGTCAAACATCGAGTAAAAACCCCCTAGCCAAACTAATAGTGCTGGATTCTCATGAAAAAACCTTACATGGTGGAATAACATTAACAATGTCCTATGTGAACAGGAAGTATTGGATTATTGCAGGAAATCAACTGGCTAAGTCCGTAATAAGTAATTGTATGCGGTGCTTCACTTATTCTGCTAAAACTGCAACCCAGATAATGAGAATTTGCCATCTGTTCGACTACAACCTACCAGACCATTTAAGCATAGTAGTGTCGACTATGCTGGCCCTATACTAATTAAAAATTCTAAATTAAGATCTGCTGCCGTTTCAAAGGGATATATTTGCGTTTTTGTGTGTATGGTTACGAAAGCCATACACCTAGAAGCTGTTTCAGATTTATCCACAAACTCCTTTTTAGCTGCTTTTAGACGGTTCATTTCCAGAAGAGGTGCATGTACAGATATATACTCCGACTGTGGAACAAATTTTTTGGGCGCCTCAAAGGAGCCACAGGTTCTTCTACAAGAAAATAAAAAATCACTTCCTGAGGATTTACTTCAAATGCTAACTCTAATAGGCACAGAATGACATTTCATTCCCCCTGCCTCGCCCAATTTCGGTGGTCTTTGAAAATTTTGAAGAACTGGCAACGCTTCTTTGCCAAATTGAAAGTGTACTAAATTCACGACTTCTTTGTCCATTGTCCTCTGACCCATCGGATCTGAATGCTTTGACTCCAGCGCATTTCTTAATCGGAGAACCAACAAATGGTGTACAGGAACCAAACCTATTAAATATTAATATCAACCATTTAACTCGATGGAAGGCAATTGAAAAACTTAAGCAACATTTTTGGAAGAGATGGTACAAGGAGTATTTAAATCGCCTGCAAGCTCGCCCAAAATGGCTTAAAGAGAAACCGGACGCTAAGGTTGGAGATCTAGTACTTATTGCTGACGATAGGTGTGGTCTTGCACAATGGACACTAGGTCGTATTCACGAAATTCACCCTGGCCTTGATGGTCGGGTGCGGGTAGTATCCCTTTTAACAAAAAACAAAATTATAAAAAACCAATTACCGAGATTTGTTTTCTCCCTACAGACGCTATTGAAGAAAATTCTGCATCATTATAGTAGCCATCTATGGAAGGAGGATCGAGCCTTATTTTCACGCTGTGAGTCGGAGCATAGCGTAGTCAACCGACTGAAACAAAATACTCCCAACAAAGGCCTTTCTTCCAAGCATCAGAACAAAATCTAAAAACAGTCGTTTTTCGGAGGGAGCATGTTGCAGGAACTATTAAATTTACATAGGTTCTTATTTTTTATACAAAAAATACCTTAACAAAAATAGCAATGCAAATTAACTGTTAAATTTAACTGTTAAATCCTTTCTGATCGTGCACAGTAACACACCTTTCATACATATCATATTATAACGTAATCCTGTATGTAAAAACTTATATTGAAAATTTGTTATATGTACACATTACATTAAATAAACTATATTGAATTGGAGTCATTTAAAATTCTAACACAATTATTACATTCTAACTGCGTAAACAAGCCCACTCGCTTATATTTTATGTTATTTGCTTATCTATCAATATTCTTAACTTTGTTGAATTTGTTGTTTTTGTTTTATTTTCGTAATCATATGTTTTCTCCGGAATATAAATTTGGCTTACTGGAAAAATGCCGTTATTTGTTTTTACTGCTTTAATTTAAATTTGTTCAAAAATGAACAAAATACCTCGAAAAGTGGGTGCAAATTTAGCTAAACCTATTTTTTAAAAAAGACAACAGAAAGTTATTGAATCTAAAGGCAATGCTATAAAATACTGAAAAATTATTCTTTATAAATGTATTTATTTATTATTGTACCTTTTTATTTATGTTATTAAAAAATACTAAATTTTTCGTTTTTTTTCTTATCAATAACTTCGAAATTAACTTCCGCAATAGAAATATATGCTATATTAAAAAGAGAAATTTAATTTTTTTAATCTTTCTTAATACGAATGTTTTAGGAATGTCCGATTTTCCGTTTGAGTCACTGTATATATGTATATACTCGTATATACATACATATGTATATATATATATATATATATATATATATATATAAATATATACATATATGTATATATATATATATATATATATATATATATATATATATACATATTGTTTTTTTTTCTTTGCTCTTGACGTTCGCAAAAAAAATTTTAGCATATCTAAGTAGTTTTATCTATACAATTACATTTTAGTATATGTAAATATAAAGTTATTACAGAGGTAATATGTACATGGCCGGAAGCATTTAGCAGGAAAAATATTGAAAATACGTAATAGATTAGTTGGTTTATACAAAACCTATTTCACCGCGTTCAATGATTACTTGTTCACCGCAAAATTACTGAAGGGGGAAACAAAACAACTGTGGCGTTAGTCTGTAATGCGATGCGAAAGAAAATCCTTTCGCATTTGTATGATATTTACAATGAAATACGAAAGTAATTTCTTGTAATACAGAAAAACTTCCCTGATCACCGCACATAGGGGTATTTTGCAAATCTAGCCGGACATTGATTTTTTTATTTTTCATATTGCTTCTAAGAAGTTATTGGGTGCATCCAATAACTTCTAAGAAGTTATTGGGTGAAACTTGGCAAAAATATATGTAATGGTCATAGGCTAAGTAAGCTGAAAATAACAAAAATCGGACCAAGGGGAAAAAAGTTTCCCTAAGAAGAACTAATCCTATCACTGATAAATTAAAGGTTGTTTTAAGTTTTCCCGTTCTTTTGTTTAGAAAAACGAGCTTTTTACATCGGTGACAGTTCAAAAACCTAAACGTGGGCCGAAGAGATCGTAAAATTCAACTTTTTTCCATGCCTTCTTTTGTGGGCGGTGACATAAAATATTATTTGCAAAAATAATGTAAATATTAAAAGGAATGAATTACTTATGTGTTAATACCATAAAAACTAGATTTTTGGAGCTTTAATAGAAGGGGGAAGGTAGCCCTCTGACCCCCTCTCCAAAATGCCACAGTAAAAAAAAATCACTAATATCTCTATTACACTGGTAAAATAATAGAGATATTAGTGATTTTTAGTTAAATTTGCTCTTTTTTAAAAGAAGGCCAAAAAAACCCATACCTTGAGGAGTTAGAGGGTTAACATATTCTACAAAAATATCCTGCATAAAATGTAAGGATCAGATGGATTCTTATGTCGATTAACAATAAGAATGTGCCAGAGCTGGGAAATTTTAATGCCCTCTCAAATGAAATTCAGATGTAAACTTTAAAAACGCCGATACACGTGTCTATTTTTTTTTTGTCTCTTCTATCAAAATTTATAGGTCGGACCTTGTAATTTTTTTCTTTGTTATACAGTGTAATATAGTTTTTTCCAGAAAAACAATTTATGTAAAATCTTAATTTGCTTAGCCACAAAAAAATATATTGTAAATGTTTCAAAATTGTAAAAATTCAGTAAAAACGCATGCAGTTTATTCAACTTTCCTGATTTTAAGAGTGTCGCAAAACGACAAATCTCAAGCAAATGCCTTGAAAATTCACTATACAGTTCAGAATTTTGTTGTCTGTCGAGTTGCATATTTAGATTTTCACATTTCTTAATTTTGAGTTTTAGCCTAATGTCCGGCTAGAATGGCCAAATACCCCTTTGTGCACCGGTCGTTGCCGCGTACATTGTCTATACTATTAAAGCTATGCGCGCCAATTATGCAATAGAAGATAACAATAATAATAAAAATATATTGCAGTTTCTTTACCCCAAAGTTACTTGCTGCAAAACGATCGCTGGCTGAGACAGCTGATGAAGCGGTTGTATGCGCATAGTAAGCGTTGATATTAGCCAGTAGTGTACTCATGACTGCGGGCACCCCTGGACAAAGGTACTTAGCTGAAAGGCAGTGAAAATGCGTCATAGCTTGATAGATATTTTCAATGCCGTAACGCATGGCGAATTCGTCAACGATTTCTTCTGGTATTTCATCAAAATAAAGCTTCCACGCATCGTCTCCTTTTTGTTGCGGCAACTTTACCTAAATAAATATAAATAGTCTATAAACGCTTCTGTACATACTTAAGTGGCCCATCCAGTTTCAATATACATAGTTGTTAAATTTATCGTATTGAGAATAATATTCCTAAAGTGCACAAAGATGGTACAATATATTGGTAAAAATCCAGACTTTTGATTTTTATTGTTAACCAAAAGAAGTCCAATTTACTTTTTATTGTAAGAAAGTTGCACTAAATATTATTCGAATCTATTATGTAATTTATTTCATAATAGAAGGCAAATAGGAAATAATAGGAAAAGCAGCATATACAATAATATTGAATAATGGATGGGACGCTTTATGTTGGTGTTTATTTGTTTTTAATTAGATTCCATGAATTAAGTGAAATGAAGAATAAAATATGTCACACGAATAACTTTTAAAAATGTTATAAAAACGACATATTAATGAAATTTTGTTACTAGTAATAAGAAAACAATCCATTACGAAAGAAAAGGTAATATTTTTAAGAAACTAAATATATTTATTACAAAGTAAATCAAAGGTTACTATTATATCGAAAATTCATCGAGTTAAAATGTTTTATTGAATCACTTAATAATTTAATAAGCCGTTCATTGTCTTCTGACAAAATTTGTAGAAAAGCAATTACTATTGTTTTCAAACTTTTAAGTATAAACTGCAAGACGCCTTTTAGTTCTATTAAAGCGGCATTATCTTTTTCTAGATCCCTAATTTCTATTCCCAGGGACTTCAGTGTCATATAAACTATATAGCAGTCTGTATATATTGACAGCCCTACACAAGTGTTTCAATTCCAAATTCAAAAATTTTGTTCGATCGTATATTCTATTACTCATGTACATTCATATATGTGTATATTAATATATGCTTACCATTCCTCCTGTTTCTTCACACAAGTAATGAAATAAATTCTCATGCAAGCAGGTGTATTGTACGTGGTACGGTGCTACCTTTTCTTCGCCCTTAATTTCAACTGATATGTGCAGACGTATTGCACCCGATACCGCTGATTTATCTGTTCGTTTTTCCAAATTATACCACACATCCATTTCACCAGACAATGTTCGGACTTCAATAATGGTTTGTCCCAGAAAGTCGTCTGATTCGCGAGTTAGCTTTTGGCGCAATTTCGATTTTAGATCATTGTCTTCATCCCATACTCGAACCTTAATGCGATCTGACGAGTTGTGACACTCGCTGAACATAACAGCAGTAATTATTATATAAAAAAGACAATGTTTAATGATAATTTAATATTAATTGGTTCTACAAATATTTGGTAGATTATCCGCCGTATGTGTGAACTACACTAAATATTCCATATATACGTTTTTTAGCATTAAATACTCATAAGTGTTCCAATGCTTGTGTATACATATCAAATACCTACAATCAGTTAATATATAAAGTTTATATTCTACCTATAAATAAGACGTCAAAAGAATTTGATATTCATTTGTGTAATGCACTAATGCACAACTTTTTAAAGTCTCCTTTTTTCCGAATCTCTGATTTTTACAGTAATTATGCAATTTTTCATATTGCACAACAATGTCCGCTGGATAATCTAAGCTCGTTGCAATGTATTGCACTATCAAGAAATATTTTTAAGCATTGAAAAGTACATAAGTTATATCAATTAAAAAAAAACCTAAGCTATATAATTAATTTTTCTTTAAATATTTGAGGATTGAACTTTTCTGATTTGAAATTCAAGGCTTACAAAAGTTTTTGCAAAGTGGTTGGAAAAAGATTTAGAAATAGTAATCGGTAATTATTCTTTTTTTGAGTTCAAAGTGTAATGTTTTTAGTATATTTATTATAATTATAAATCTATCAGAACGGATCGGTGCTAATTCCAAAGCTTCTATGCCATGATATCAGCGTTTTTTGTTAAATATTTTAACTTTTGAAGGTGTTACTAACCAGTAGGAATATTAATTAGTTAACTAATGTTCTTAACAAAAAATAATAAGAGAATCAATTATTCTTGCATCAATTTCAAATTTAAAACAATTCCCCAACCTTAATAAGAACTATGCCAAATATTCTATTTTGTCTTTGTTGCTGAATTCAAAAACTGTTTGTTCTTTATGTTTAGTTATCAATTAACAAGGAATCAGTTGAACTTTTTTAGCGCTATTTGATGTTTTAAAAAAGTTTCATCGCTATTCCTTTTTTGTGTTCTTACCGTTTTCATATGGCAACTTTTGATTAACCACTTGTTAAGAATGGCTTTGCATATTTTATAACATCATAGTGAAACATTGCAGCCACTTCAGTATTACTTTACACCCAACAATTTCCAATTCGATTCCCCGAACATAAGAATAAATTTAATTTTATCGGGGTTTTTGATCCGCTTTACAAAATACAATTTTTTTATAAAATATTTGCTGAAAATTATAAGCAATATAAGCTTAAAAATGCAATATGAGGAAGCGAGAATTCTTATTTTTTAGATCGTTTAAAGTTATTAGGTCTGCTTGTTTACTTTTCCAGCAATATTTATCCAGCAGCTTCGTGATAACTAAATAACTAAATTTACTCTCAATTGCTCTCAATTATAAAAATTAGCAAAAAAGTACGCGAACAGCATTTTGCAAGATTTTGCCAGTTATTTCGCTGAACAGCTGATGAGTGATGCTAATTCAAAAGAATGTTCATGTGTACTTATGTTCATATGAGTTAAAAATAAAGTTTTCAATAAATAAATAAATTTTTATAACTTCAATTCAAGTTTTTGTGGTTTCTAGTGCAAATACATAAGTACATACATACATATTTTGACCAGCAACCCAATTTGAAAACTTTTTGCAAAATATTTCACAAATAAAACCTTTTTGTTTACTTTTTAATTGGTAAGAAGAAGCAGTCAAAACATCTGTTCTATCTTGCAAAATTTTACTGAACAAAATTTCTCCAGCAATATTTTGAAAGTTCTTAGTTATTCAAATGTCAATTTTCTGACTCTCAATTTCTCTCAATTGAAATAAATTTTCTTGCTGAAGAAAGTAAACGAACAACGTCCAGTAACATTTTGCACAATTTGTTACAAAATATTACGTAAACAAACAGACCTATTGTTTAACCATATCGCTCTCCATTTAATACATAAGAAAATATGACAATAAAAATCAATCCAAATATATTGTGGAACAATGTTGTCATGGAATTCAAAGAAATTTGGAAAAAATACCTTACATTCTGAGAAGTATTAACAGCAAAAGTTGGTGTTAATCGTGAGATTAACTTACATATTATTGGTTACATATGTTATTTTTGGTAGAAGGTATCAGAAATTAATAATGAGCTAAATAAAAAGAAGATTAATGATGTATCAAGAATTGCTAGAAGAACATTTTCCACTCCACATTCACCTGCAAATGTGGACCGAATGTTTTCGTATAAGAAAAAAAGACTGTTTTTTAAATTGTTTGTTAAGTTCATACGTCATAACTCAAAATAATTTGTTTTGCATATTTGTTTTTATTGTTTTAAACTTACTAACAGCTTAATGGAAATCTAAAAACAAATTTTTATCTCAGGACTAATCTATATAAGCTAATTTGATGACATTTTTATACAATAACAAGAACGATATGCAGATTAAATCTGCATCATTAGCTCTGAATAAATGAATTCCTTGCGTTATGATGTTCTAGAAGTAAATAAGCGATACGTATGTATATGTAAGTACTCGGTACAAATGGGCCTAATTCGACTTTTTGTTAGTTAATAATTCTTTTACTTTCATATCCATATCTGTAGAAATAAGTTTTTATGTACGTTTTAAGTTTCCTTCTAATACAAAATGTTTTGATTTATAAAAAAGTATAACAGTTCTGAAAAAAGTACACTTTTTAAGAAAAGTGGTAAAATATCAAACGTTATTTTGTATCCTTGTAATGAACATGTAAAGGCCCAACTACAATGTGCTGAATCTTGCGCAGGCTACTATCAAAACTCGACGAAAAGATTCTCAAATGCATATGCAAAAAATGCAAACAATTGTGTGGCAATATATACTTACATTCAGTTGTAAAAAAGTGTACTTTTGCAAAAGCTTATTTATTATTGTATATGCATATCATATAAATATATATGCGATTGTGTTAAACTTATACACACACCTATGTATATATTGTTACAAAGATTAGAAATAGATTTAAAATAAAACGACAATGTGACTATATGTACTTGGCAGCACTGCCAATTAATCTATAGTTGTCAAAATGTTACAACCCTGGTCAACACTATATAGATAATATTTAAATTAACGGAAATGGAATACTCCAGAATATACAAGATCATTAAAGGCTGTGCCAATAAGAGTAAACCACAACAACAACAAACCTAGCAACATAAATGCTAAGAGATGTTATTCTTAATGATCTTGTATGCAAGTATTCGCTGCTAATAAAGCTAAACAGATTCACAAGTATACACAGCCATATACACGTAGAAGAAACAAAACCACACACTCATCCATACAACCACTCATAGTTACCATAGGCAAAAGACACAGAACACTCATACATTCAACCACACATAGTTACCATAAGCAAACCAAACAAGTCAGCATTGTCATGTATACAAACACACACATGTCAAGTAAAATACAACCACCATGCCCAGAACTTTCGCGAGGTTACCAGACGACGCCATTTTTGCTATATAAAGGCGCTGCCAGAGCTCAGCGATAGCCAGAGTGATTTCAAATATAGACGTGTTAACATCGCTGAGGGTTGAGTAGTACAATTACTCGTGTAAATAAAGTAATAAATAAAGAGTTGCCGCATTATATTTCTAAAATTAATTTGTCCGTGTTTTAATTTGATGCAATAAACGAATCCTTGAAGGATAAGTAATAAAACCGTTTTTACGAAAAGGTCTAAAAACGTAACAATTGGTGTCAGAAGTGGGATTGCAAAAATAATTAAAAGGACATTGCAATTTAAGGAAAAAAAAAGGACATTATAAAATTAAAATAAATAATCATGAAATTTGATGAGCTAAAAGTTGAAGAGCTGAAAAAGGAGCTCAGTAAGCTGGAATTGCCAACTGCAGGTAACAAGGCTGAACTGCAGAAGAGGCTAATAGATGAGTTTAAGAATCGCGGCATGGACATCGGGACATACGAGTTTGAGGACAAAGACGATGGGCAAGTATGCCCTCCTGCCACGAACAGCAGCATGGACATAAATTCAATGTTCGCTGTTATGATGATCCAGATAAAAGGAATCAGTGATGCACAAGGTGAATTAAAACAAAACTCTCAGCAGATGCAGGAGGCATCAAGGGTCAACAGTGAAAAGCTTTTAGCCGAAACTCAGCAGATGCAGGATAAGCTTGTTGCCGAAATAACTGAAATAAAACAAAACTCTCAGCAGATGCAGGAGGCATCAAGGATCAACAGTGACAAGCTTGTAGCCGAAATAACTGAAATAAAACAGAACTCTCAGCAGATGCAGGAGCAGCTTGTAGCCGAAACTCAGAAGATGCAGGAAAAACTTGTAGCCGAAATACAGGAGTCAAATAAAGCCATGAACGAGACCCTGGTAGAGGTTTCTGAAGCCATTAACAGGAGGGTGGATTCTATTGAGAAGAAATTCTCAGAGCTGGAACAGCATGCAAAGGAGGTCGAAGAGAAATTGCATACTCTAGAGGACAAAGTGCATAACCTGGAGTGTAGCGGCGGGCCAGTACGAGCAGTTGTGGAGGTTTCTCCACGGATAAAAGTGCCATGCTTCGACGGCAGCGTACCATTAGGCATCTTCAAATTCCAGTTCGAGACGGTTGCTAGCAGAAATGGATGGGATGCTGAAGAAAAGGCCATAGAGTTGATTTTGTCCTTAAAGGGTACAGCCGCAGAGGTACTTGAAACGGTGCCAGTAAGTTGCAGAAACAACTATAATGAAATAATGGCAGCATTGCTGCGCAAGTATGGTGGTGAGCAGAAGCGCGATTTATACAGAATGGAATTGCGATGTAGAGTTCAGAAGCCTAACGAATCTCTGCAAGATTTCGCAATGGAAATCGAACGTTTAGTGCGGCTCACATATCCAGGCT
Source organism: Linnaemya vulpina (assembly GCA_963675445.1). Lineage (NCBI taxonomy): Eukaryota > Metazoa > Arthropoda > Insecta > Diptera > Tachinidae > Linnaemya > Linnaemya vulpina. Next base: position 39,989,838 of record OY776281.1, read on the forward strand.
AGCACTACGGGGCAAGAGCTAGCTCTCACAAACGAGGGCCCCACAATCTCCATATCAGTGATGCAGCAGAAAAATAGCAACCTCACTGCGTCCGGACACATCAACGGGGAAAAGCACGTACTTACCATAGACACAGGGGCATCGCAGTCAATAATAAGGCCTGATATACTAAAGGGGAAATGCGAGCGGTTAAGGAATATACGGCTACGTACAGCTACTGGAGAGCCTGCCACTGTCTATGGTAAGATTGAAGTGAAGGTGACTATAGCCAACATCAACGTGAGACATGTGTTTATTGTTGCCGATATTGTCGATGAGGTTATTATTGGAGCCGATTTTATGATTAATCATGGCATTAATCTACATATGGGACAACAGCTGATGATTTGGCTTAATGTGGAAATACCCCTTGATGTTGGATATGACAACAAACCGCAAGTAACAAGAGTATTTGCTATTGAGAGTCAGACAATACCGCCGCAGTCTGAAACAGTCATATGGGCGCGGATGAAGAGAGATTGTGAAGATAATCGGTTGTGGGTTGAAGAACCGGCAGGTCTGAAGAGGGAGCTTATAACAGCGAAAGCTCTAGTGAAAACTAGTAAAGGAGGAATAGTCCCTATAAGAGTGCTTAACTTGTCAGACCATGAAAACGTCATCAAAGAAAATTCCGATGTTGGCCAGTGTACTCTAGCAGAGGCAATAATAAACTGCGAGAAGAAGATAGAGCCTACTAATTTGTCCGCAAAAGAACGAGAACAATTTGAGGAATACGTAGAGAAATGGGTAGCAGGTCTATCAGCGACAGATAAAAATAAAGCCAAACAGTTACTAAAAAGGCATGCCAATATCTTCGCCATGGGTTGCCAAAGCCAGGGTAGAACTGCATAGGTTAAACATGAAATTAACACAGGCGAAGCTAGGCCGATTAAACAGCCACCCAGAAGCGTACCCCTAGCAAAGCGAGATAAAGTAAAAGAGCTTGTAAGTGAAATGGAGCGTGATGGCGTAATTGAGCCATCTTTTGGTCCTTGGAGCTCGCCTGTAGTCTTAGTTAAAAAGAAAGATGGCAGTACTATATTCTGCGTAGACTACAGGAAGCTCAATGATATAACCAAGAAGGACAGTTATCCGCTCCCCAGGATCGATGACACTTTGGACACGCTAGCTGGTACCAAATGGTTCTCTACGCTGGACTTGCGAAGCGGATATTGGCAAGTGAAGATCGCAGAGAAAGACAAGGAGAAAACTGCCGTCAGTGTCGGCAACGGATTATGCCAGTTCAAAGTCATGCCATTTGGTCTCTGGAATGCTCCGGCCACATTTGAACGCCTAATGGAGAAGGTACTGATAGGACTTCCCTGGAAGACATGCTTGGTATATCTCGATGACATAATCGTGATGGGGAAAACTTTTGATGAACACCTCAAAAACATGGCAGAAGTTCTTGAACGGATATCATCAGCTGGATTGAAACTCAGCTTGAAGAAATGTGCATTGTTCCAGAAAGAAGTAAAGTATTTGGGGCATCGTGTTACAGCAGACGGAATCTCAACAGATGAAGATACAATAAAAGCAGTAAGGGACTGGCATCAACCTAAAAATCTTCATAAATTGCGTAGCTTTTTGGGCCTTTGTACATACTACAGACGTTTTGTGCCGAATTTCGCCAGTGTAGCTGTAAGCCTGCATGAGCTGACAAAGAAATCGAGACCATTCCATTGGGGCGAGCCATAGGAAAATGCATTCCAGAAACTCAAAGAATTATTATGTACGTCACCAGTGCTAGCGTATCCCATAGCTGGAGAAAAATTTGTGCTGAATACTGATGTGAGCGGATATGGCATAGGGGGTGTGCTATCCCAAGTAGTTAATGGCACTGAGAAGGTCATAGGGTACTATAGACGTGTACTCTCAAAACCTGAGGGGAACTACTGTGTGACACGACGTGAGCTTCTGGGGGTATTGGAATGCATTAAACATTACCATAAGTACCTGTATGGTCAACACTTTACATTAAGGACCGATAATTCTGCACTGAGATGGCTATTGCAGTTTAAAAATCCTGAAGGGCAACTGGCAAGGTGGATTGAGTGAAATTTCGGCTGAAAGCCCACTCGCCAAATCTTATTGGGCTCAGTGGAACAGCCTTAAGGTAATAAAAGGGTGTTTATACCGCGTATGGGAAAGTGTAGATGGCAAAACAACTTCAAATTTAATAGTTGTGCCATACTCCAAGATAAGTAAAGTTTTACAGGAGTTTCATAATGGATCCAGTGGCGGTCATCTTGGAGTAACAAAAACACTTGAGAAACTGAAGCCGCCTTTTTATTGGGTTGGATGTCAACAAGCCGTAGCTGACTGGATAGCAAACTGCCCACAGTGCATAGCAGCCAAAGGCCCAGTAAGAAGAAGCCGGGGACAGCTGCAACAATACAACTCAGGAGCACCATTCGAGCGGATCGCAATGGATGTACCAGGTCCCTTTCCCGTCACCGAAGCCGGAAATCGTTATGTACTTGTGGTAATGGACTATTTCAGTAAATGGACAGAGGTATATGCTATACCTAACCAGGAAGCAAAGACAATTGTAAATGCATTCGTCAACAATTGGGTATGTCGCTATTGTGTCCCAATAGAATTACATTCCGACCAAGGAAGGAATTTCGAGTCTGCCATATTCAGGGAAATGTGCGAGTTATATGGGATAAAGAAAACCAGAACGACGCCGCTGCATCCACAGTATGATGGCATGGTAGAAAGGTTCAATCGCACCTTAGAAGAGTACCTACGTACGACGAGCACATCCCCAAATTTTTGATGGCATATAGGTCAGCTGTACACGACTCAACATCGAGAACGCCAGCCAAAATTATCTTCGGGACGGAATTAAAACTACCTGGTGATTTGGAATTTGGTGTTAAGCCAACTGTAGAAGAAGGAGCTATTACGTCCCAGGAGAAGGAGGACTTAAACGAACTGCATGAGTTCGTGCGAAATAGAATCAAGATGGTCAGTGACAAGATGAAGGCTAGGTATGAGCGCGCAGCAAACTCGGAGGGATTTATGGAAGGACAATTGGTTTTACTGTATAACCCACAACGGAAGAAAGGATTGTCCCCAAAATTACAGACTCACTGGGATGGCCCGTATAAAGTGATTAAGAGAGTGAATGACGTTGTATACCGGATACAGAAACACAATAGCCCCAGGTCGAAAATGAAGATAGTACATCTCGAACGATTGGCGCACTATGGAAGAGGTGATTGTATGCCTATTCGGGTCGAACAGGCTTAAGTGGGCGGCAGTGTTACAAAGATTAGAAATAGATTTAAAATAAAACGACAATGTGACTATATGTAGTTGGCAGCACTGCCAATTAATCTATAGTTGTCAAAATGTTATAACCCTGGTCAACACTATATAGATAATATTCAAATTAACGGAAATGGAATACACCAGAATATACAAGATCATTCAAGGCTGTGCCAATAAGAGTAAACCACAACAACAACAAACCTAGCAACATAAATGCTAAAAGATGTTATTCTTAATGATCTTGTATGCAAGTATTTGCTGCTAATAAAGCTAAACAGATTCACAAGTATACACAGCCATGTACACGTAGAAGAAACAAAACAACACACATCCATACAACCACTCATAGTTACCATAGGCAAAACACACAGAACACTCATACATTCAACCACACATAGTTACCATAAGAAAACCAAACAAGTCAGCATTGTCATGTATACAAACACACACATGTCAGGTAAAATACAACCACCATGCCCAGAACTTTCGCGAGGTTACCAGATGACGTCATTTTTGCTATATAAAGGCGCTGCCAGAGCTCAGCGATAGTCAGAGTGATTTCAAATATAGAGGTGTTAACATCGCTGAGGGTTGAGTAGTACAAATACTCGTGTAAATAAAGTAATAAATAAAGAGTTGCCGCATTATATTTCCAAAATTAATTTGTCCGTGTTTTAATTTGATGCAATAAACGAATCCTTGAAGGATAAGTAATAAAACCGTTTTTACGAAAAGGTCTAAAAACGTAACAATATATATATATATATATATATATATATATATATATATATAAATATATATATATTACCATAAGGACGTTGATTAGTACCAATTTAGAACACATTGAACAAGCACTAATATATACAATGGTAGGTGCAACTGTTTGGCTACATGTCATTAATTGTAGAAAATTACACAAAAAAACTTTGATACTTATACCATTAACAAAAGCTAAACATAACATATTTCAATTAATGTTTTACATTATCTCTTAAATTTTCTACTAATTTGCTTTCGGCGTCCATTGCAGCTTCTCTTTAGTGTAGGTATCATAGTGTGTATCGAAAAATAATTTTTAATAACAGCGAACAAACAGCTGGCCGGTTAAGCAAAGTGTGATCAGATTCGCTCTATGCATAGGAATATTAAATTTAACGAAACTTAACGGAAAGTTAGTAAAGTAAACTATAGTTATACTCATTTGATTGTATTTCTGCACACATTCACCTGCGATAGACTGAGCACATTATAGTTGGACCTAAAACCGGACGTGTGCCCTCCTTTTTGTTTTGTGAATGTATATAGCCAGAAATTATAATTTGGGCTCAAACCCAAACGCATAAATTTGTATTCAACTCCAATTTTTTGAGAGTGGATTTTTTTTATATTCGTTATACTAGCAGATCGGATCTGTAATAATTTTGATAAATTGACTCGTTAATTTACAGAAAGTATGTGCCCGCTTTGAACGATCATGTATACTCAGAAATAAAAACGCGGTGAGACTTGATTGTTTTTACTAGACACTAAGAACTATTTGAAACCTTTTTATTTTCTACACACGATTGTATACCACTACTTTTGTTAGTTTTTAAAACCCAAATACACTGTTATTTCGTAAACATCAAATAATAAAGTCGCACCTTAGTTCATGTCATATAGACGACGCACAGTGGACCATTTCGCGAGAAGGCGGCCGAAACTAATATTTTGTACTATCACCAATTTTAATATGTAAAAGTTCATTCGAAAGAAGACACCTGAATACCTCGGGAACCAAAATAGAGAAACTTTATTTTAACTATATCCCAGTCTAGGGTGACTCGAAATGTACATTTTCATTATTTTTTCTAAAATGAGAAATTTCTTAATAAGTTTTGAAGTTTTAAACATATATAACATTTTTGTTTTAAAAGGTTTCTAAACAAAATAAATTTTGTATAATAGCCCAATTTGTTAGCTACACTAGTAGCAAAGAAAATTTTTACAACTTTATGAAATTAATTTTTTTAAAGGTTAACATTTTCCTAAATCCTCCCACTTAAAAGAGCATAAATTCTAAAGGTCGTAAAATGACAATTATTATCTTATACTCCAAACTCTCCTCTACAATCCTATACCCCATTGTATACCCGGCATGATCCGACCGTAGCACCAAAGATATTTTTCTGATACAAGATCAAATATTTTTTGAGTAAAAAATATGTTTCTTTTTGTGGTCATTTTTGAAGTACTTTTTTAGTCAAATCGCTTTTATGAATGACGGATTTCAGATTGAAAAATACCTAAGTTTTTAATTTAGTTTACCCTTATTATAAAGGTATAAAACAGTTTTCTTTCGGAATTGCTTGGGCATATATATTAAAAAATTAATAAACCATTAACATATAACAAGCGCTGTTAGAGGTAGAAGTACGAAATCGAAACCCATTAAAAATTAAAAGGCATATTCCTAGAAAAACGATACTTCAAGGGTTCACGTCTATTATGCTGTGGTATTTTCGTCCTTAATATGTGCGTGTTCCTTTTTTGATTATGATATATATATATATATATATATATGTACATATATATATACATATATATATATATATATATATATATATATATATATAAATATATATATGTATATATATATATATATATATATATATATATATATAATATATATATATATATATATATATATATAATATATATATATATATATATATATATATATATATATATGTATATATATATATATATATATATATATATATATATGTATGTATATATATATATATATATATATATATATATATATATTTATTTTATTTATTTATTTATTTTACAGTCTATGAATTTACAATTCTTACAGACTATTTACATACATGCATATACACATATACAGATTATAATTCCAAGAAATATCAATTATTGGCTGTTATTTAATGCAAACAAAATATTTCGTTTAATCAAATTTTCACTGAAAGAGAAATCAACATAATATATCTTGTTAAAGTCCTTACAGCATCTAATAAAAGGATCAGAATTAGCGTAATTTGTTCTTAGAAATTTAATATTAAGTAGACAGAAGAAACGAGTAGGACGTTGAGGAACACAAAATGATAAATTTTCAATTAAGAATTCAGAGCAGGTTTTACCATTAATTATATTTAAAATAAATAAAGTGTTTAACATAGATCTTCGACTACTTAGGGATGGTTTCTTAATAAGAGCTAGTCTAGCTTTATAAGAAGGCAAACAAAATGGGTTCCATTGCAAACTTCGAAGACAAAATATTAAAAATTGTTTTTGTACAGATTCAATTGTGTTGATGTAAACCTTGTTTGTTGGATCCCATATTATTGACCCATATTCCAAAATGGGACGAACAAGCGATGTGAAAAGCTGCTTAGTAACATAATGATCTTCAAATTCCTTTGCCCAGCGTTTGATGAACCCCAGTTGACTTCTGGCTTTTCTAACAGTTAGAGATATATGTTGAATAAAATTCAGTTTTGGATCTAGTAAAATTCCAAGATCTGTGAAAGTGCAAACATATTCCAGCTCATAACCACCCAATAAATATTTAACGTTGAAATGGCTCCTCCGAAAGAAACACATACACTTTAATTTTTTTAGATTCAATGTCATTAAATTCATTTCACACCAAGAGTACAAAGAGTTTAAATCTGCTTGAAGAAACTTATGATCATCAAAGATATTGTAGGTAAAAAATATTTTTACGTCATTAGCATACATAAGAATGAATGAATTTTTGATAACTGCAGGTAAGTCATTGATAAGTAGTGAAAATAATAGGGGTCCCAGATGACTTCCCTGGGGAACACCAGACGTAACGGGGATCGGTTTAGATATAGTACTACTCAATAGAAGTTTGTGGTTAACTTTATCAAATGCTTTACTGAAATCTGTGTAGACTACATTGGTTTTTTTTTATTGACAAAACCATGATTTACCAAAGTTGTAAATTGTATGAGGTTGGTTATAGTTGAGCAGCCTTTACGAAAACCATGTTGACTAGAACATAATGTTGATGACACCTGGTGACACAAGCTACTTGTAATTAATTTTTCAAAGAGTTTCGGTATAATACTCAGTTTAGCGATTCCTCTGTAATTTTCAATGTCAGATTTGGTACCAGATTTAAACAACGGAATAATATAACAATTCTTCCACATTTCAGGGAATTTTCCAACTTTAATTGAAAGGTTGTACAATAATGTAAGAGGAAACACTAAGGCATCAGCACACTTAATTAGAACACAACTAGGAACATTATCAGGTTCACTCTTGTACGAGAATTTCAGTTTTTTCAATCCATTAAGAACAGACATTTCATCCAGAAATGGAATTAAAATAGAATGACTTCCAGGACAAAGATTTGATTGCAACCCAGTAGTAATAGTTTGATCAACAGAGTAAGTAGATGAAAAGAAATCCGCAAACAAGTTACTAATTTCAGCATCGTTATCTGATTCCTTTTCATTTAGTTTCATAGTGGACGAAAAGGAAACTGATTTTCTTTTTAAGTTCACGAAATTGTAGAAAGACCTTGGATTTTTCTTCAAGCTGTTTTTAATTTTTTGTAAGTAACATTTATAACATTTAAGATTTAACTTGTTATAGTCGGCACGGGCAACAGAGTGTTTTGCAAAATCTGAGAATGATCCCGATTTTTTGTATTTTTTATAATATTTGTTTTTGCTATTTTTAAGTTTGGAAAGAAACTTTGAATTCCATGGAGGTCCAGATACTTGAGAAGCGACTTGTTTAGGATCACATTGGGTCAAGATCCAATAAATCCTATCGTAGAAGTTTATGGTTATGTGATCAATAACATCGGGATTGTTTTCTAAGTTCGAAGCTACGAGTAAATTGTGCCAGTCTGTATTGTGTAGAAGTTCGATTATTTTGTTATAATTTGCCCTTTTAAAACATAAACTCTTGACTTTTGAGTTGTACGCAGAACGAGATATATAAACAGATGGAAAACATGTAGATATTAAGATTGTGGGATGATAACAGTCCTCCGGTAAGGTTAAAGGAACAGTGCGAAGGACAGACGTGTCAACACAATCATTTACAAAAACCAAATCTAAAAGCTTATGGTTATCATTATATATGCCATTTATCTGATAAAGATTCATATCCAATAAGCAATCAATAAACTCGTTATATTTCAGACTAAAAGTAGAATTATATGGTGTAAAGCAACCATTATCAGCCGAAAAATCCCAAAAAATCGTTGGCATATTGAAGTCACCAACTGCGATGATGCTATCATTATGATGAGACATATGCACAACAGTTGAAATAGCATCCGAATGCTTTCTATAAATTATTTCAGGAGAATTTGGGGGAATATACGAACAGGTTATGAAAATTTTTTTATGATTTATTTTTACCAAAACACCCATAAACTCAATATCCAGTGAAGAAGTAAACGATAACTTTTCAGAAGAAAGCATGCTTGACACTGCAATTATTACACTTCCTCCTTTCATGTTATTGCCACGATCACGTCTATATATTAAGTAACTTGCACCAATTATTTCTGTGTCCAATACATTATTATTAAGCCAAGTTTCAGTGAAAACGATAACTTGAAAATTAAACGCATAACTTTGATTAAATAAAGATTATAACTTTGTATTAATGCCACGAACAGTTTGATATAAAAGAGTAAAATTTTCAGTATAACCATTTAATTTTTTGAAGTAGATTTTACAGATGATGGCAATCGAACAGCATTCTTTTCTCTTGTTTTAAACATAAACTCACGAACGTATATACCATCAGGCCAAAATCCAGGAGAAATAATATTGTTAAATAACTCATCGGGTACTGTAATTTTAAAAGATGCAACTATTCTTGGTTCTGTGTAGGAAAATGTATACACTGATACACCTAAATTGGTACCACAATTCAAATTTATGTACGATTGGAGTTCTTCGACAGTAGTTTTTGACGCTAGTCGAGACACGAAAATTGTTTTATTTGGCGGTATAACTCTAAGTGTATTGGGACGATTCACAATAGAGTTAACGTTACTTGACGATGCTAAAGTTTGAGTATTACTAGTACACTCATCTGGCAAATTATTTATTACTGCAGCACTAACAGGAGTCTCTAGGGCTACTGCAGTGCTTAAAACGTTATTTGATGAAACATGATTTGCTGGAGAATTCATGTCACTGCTCGCAGAATTAGAACCAGATGCTACAGGTAAATCACATGGAGAGGCACGGTTCTTGGATGTTTGCGTGAAATTATTATCCATTGGCACAGAGATTAGATTTTTATTTTTATTAGCTTTCCTAGCAGATTTCCTAAGCTTAGGAGAAGGTTGGATGGGTGATTTTAAGTTTTCAAGTGAAATACGGTCCGAAAGCTTGCTTACTTCATTCTGTATTTCGTTAAAGTTAGTTTTAGTGCCTTGAAAAAATCTGTAGAAGCTAACATCAATCTTTTTACATCTATTGCAGCACCAACGTATAGAATCATTTTTTGAGATAGCATCAGCTACAATCACTGAAAGTCCACTACATTTAAAGTGACACAAATCGTGGTACAGCCAACAGCATATCATAATTTCATAATCGGTATCAAGAGTACATCCATTATTTAGACAAGACATCATATGGGTTTTTTGTAAAATAGCAGTAGGGTAAAAAAAGCAATTTAAAATGTTCGCTGGGTTTACCAAAATCAACTCACCAACAGATGGCGACACCGAAATAAATCAATTAACGAATGATAATATATTTATCAAATATTCAGCATAGCCAGCTGATAGCACAGATGGAATAATTTGTGACTATCAGAAGAATTTAAGTAGAGATGTAAGTATGTATGTCCAAACATGCATGTATGATTGTCGATATTTAGGTATATGTGTGTGCGTATTCTTAGCACCAATTCTCAAGTAATATTGAATCAGGCTTACAAATAACTATTTAATTCAAGACCCAATTACACAATTCCTTCAGCAACAATTCAAGCAGCAAAACACAGCACAGATAAAAATCTTACAATGAAGTAAATTAATAACTTTTGGAAAACTTTTACGGAGCGACAGTAAACACGTCTTGACGTATATCCAGAGCTGTATACACTATATATATATATACATAGGTGTGTGTGTATAAGTTGAACACAATCGCATATTTATTTATATGATATTGTTACGTTTTTAGACCTTTTCGTAAAAACGGTTTTATTACTTATTCTTCAAGGATTCGTTTTATTGCATCAAATTAAAACACGGACAAATTAATTTTAGAAATATAATGCGGCAACACTTTATTTATTACTTTGTTTACACGAGTATTTGTACTACTCAACCCTTAGCGATGTTAACACGTCTATATTTGAAATCACACTGATTCTCGCTGAGCTCTGGCAGCGCCTTTATATAGAAAAAATGACGTCGTCTGGTAACCTCGCGAAAGTTCTGGGTATGGTGGTTGTTTTTTTTTTTACTTGACATGTGTGTGTTTGTATACATGACAATGCTGACTTGTTTGGTTTGCTTATGGTAACTATGTGTGGTTGAATGTATGAGTGTTCTGTGTGTTTTGCCTATGGTAACTATGAGTGGTTGTATGGATGAGTGTGTGGTTTTGTTTCTTCTACGTGTACATGGCTGTGTATACTTGTGAATCTGTTTAGCTTTATTAGCAGCGAGTCCTTGCATACAAGATCATTAAGAATAACATCTCTTAGCATTTATGTTGCTAGGTTTGTTGTTGTTGTGGTTTACTCTTATTGGCACAGCCTCGAATGATCTTTATATTCTATATAGTGTTGACCAGGGTTGTAACATTTTGACAACTATAGATTAATTGGCAGTGCTGCCAAGTACATATAGCCACATTGTCGTTTTATTTAAATCTATTTCTAATCTTTGTAACACTGCCGCCCACTTAAGCCTGTTCGACCTGAATAGGCATACAATTACCTCTTCCATAGTGCGCCAATCGTTCGAGATGTACTATCTTCATTTTCGACCTTGGGCTATTGTGCTTCTGTATCCGGTATACAACGTCATTCACTCTCTTAATCACTTTATACGGGCCATCCCAGTGAGTCTTTAATTTTGGGGACAATCCTTTCTTCCGTTGTGGGTTATACAGTAAAACCAATTGTCCTTCCATAAATCCCTCCGACTTTGCTGCACGGTCATACCTAGCCTTCATCTTGTCACTGACCATCTTGATTCTATTTCGCACGAACTCATGCAGTTCGTTTAAGTCCTCCTTCTCCTGGGACGTAATAGCTCCTTCCTCTACAGTTGGCTTAAGAACAAATTCCAAATCACCAGGTAGTTTTAATTCCGTCCCGAAGATAATTTTGGCTGGCGTTCTCGATGTTGAGTCGTGTACAGCTGACCTATATGCCATCAAAAATTTGGGGATGTGCTCGTCCCAATCCCTCTGATGGGTGCTTACTACTTTTCGTAGGTACTCTTCTAAGGTGCGATTGAACCTTTCTACCATGCCATCATACTGTGGATGCAGCGGCGTCGTTCTGGTTTTCTTTATCCCATATAACTCGCACATTTCCCTGAATATGGCAGACTCGAAATTCCTTCCTTGGTCGGAATGTAATTCTATTGGGACACCATAGCGACATACCCAGTTGTTGACGAAAGCATTTACAATTGTCTTTGCTTCCTGGTTAGGCATATATCTCTGGCCATTTACTGAAATAGTCCATTACCACAAGTACATAACGATTTCCGGCTTCGGTGACGGGAAAGGGACCTGCTACATCCATTGCGATCCGCTCGAGTGGTGTTCCTGAGTTGTATTGTTGCAGCTGTCCCCGGCTTCTTCTTACTGGGCCTTTGGCTGCTATGCACTGTGGGCAGTTTGCTATCCAGTCAGCTACGGCTTGTTGACATCCAACCCAATAAAAAGGCTGCTTCAGTTTCTCAAGTGTTTTTGTTACTCCAAGATGACCGCCACTGGATCCATTATGAAACTCCTGTAAAACTTTACTTATCTTGGAGTATGGCACAACTATTAAATTTGAAGTTGTTTTGCCATCTACACTTTCCCATACGCGGTATAAACACCCTTTTATTACCTTAAGGCTGTTCCACTGAGCCCAATAAGATTTTGCGAGTGGGCTTTCAGCCGAAATTTCATTCCGGGATGGTCGTCTGTCCTCCTCTTTGGCCGCTATAATTTTCCTTAGTATATCGTCGTATCTCTGTGCCGCTGACCAGTCTTCATCAGGGCCGATGTGAATTAGCCGAACATCAAGAACACCTTCCTTTTGCTCGGTTGTATCACAATGTTTACGCTCTGAACAGCACGGTCTTCTTGAAAGAGCATCCGCATTGTTATGCTTTGTGCCTCTTCTATGCTCAATGCTCTTTCTTGGTGGCAAAACAGATCTACCTCTCTTCCTTGATGCTTTGCAGCTGCGCTGAAAATGACCGATCTTTCCGCAGTTAAAGCACTTAGGCTTTTCTTTGATAGCCTTCTCTGCCAGCAGTTGCCGCATTGCCTCCTTAACGCTAGCAACTAGGTTGTTATCCTCCTCAGACAAAACCTCCACATTCCGCACTCTACAGATCTGTGGCTTGAAAACCATCCTGGCAGTCTCTTGAGCCAGCGCAAATGACACAGTTTCAGCGAAAGTGGATTTCTGCGTAGCGCACACCGCCAGTTTAACATCAGAGTCGCGAATGCCGTTAACGAAAGCCTCAGTTTTAAAATGGTCCAGGAACGGGTGACTCTCGCCTGGATATGTGAGCTGCACTAAACGCTCGATTTCCATTGCGAAATCTTGTAGATTCGTTAGGCTTCTGAACTCTACATCGCAATTACATTCTGTATAAATCGCGCTTGTGCTCACCACCATACTTGCGCTGCAATGCTGCCATTATTTCATTATAGTTGTTTCTGCAGCTTACTGGCACAGTCTCAAGTACCTCTGCAGCTGTACCCTTTAAGGACAATATGAACTCTATGGCCTTTTCTTCAGCATCCCATCCATTTCTGCTTGCAACCGTCTCGAACTGGAATTTGAAGATGCCTAATGGTACGCTGCCGTCGAAGCATGGCGCTTTTATCCGCGCAGAAACTTCCGCAACTGCTCGTACTGGCCCGCCACTACACTCCAGGTTATGCATTTTGTCCTCTAGAGCATGCAATTTCTCTTCGAACTCCTTTGCATGCTGTTCCAGGCCACCGTTTTCTAGATGTTGGACTCTATCCGCCAGCTCTGAGAATTTATTCTCAATAGAATCCACCCTCCTGTTAATGGCTTCAGAAACCTCTACCAGGGTCTCGTTCGTGGCTTTATTTGACTCCTGTATTTCGGCTACAAGTTTTTCCTGCATCTGCTGAGAGTTCTGTTTTATTTCATCTATTTCGGCTACAAGCTTGTCACTGTTGATCCTTGATGCCTCCTGCATCTGCTGAGAGTTTTGTTTTATTTCAGTTTGTGCATCGCTGATTGCTTTTATCTGCTGAGACTTCTGTTTCATTTCGATCATCATAGCAGCGAACATTGAATTTATGTCCATGCTGCTGGTAGTTGCAGGAGGGCATACCTGCACATCGTCTTTGTCCTCAAACTCGTATGTCCCGATGTCCATGCCGCGATTCTTAAACTCATCTATTAGCCTCTTCTGCAGTTCAGCCTTGTTACCTGCAGTTGGCAATTCCAGCTTACTGAGCTCCTTTTTCAGCTGTTCAACTTTTAGCTCATCAAATTTCATGATTATTTATTTTAATTTTATAATGTCCTTTTTTTTCTTTCTTAAATTGCAATGTCCTTTTAATTATTTTTGCAATCCCACTTCTGACACCAATTGTTACGTTTTTAGACCTTTTCGTAAAAACGGTTTTATTACTTATCCTTCAAGGATTCGTTTTATTGCAGCAAATTAAAACACGGACAAATTAAGTTAGAAATATAATGCGGCCACACTTTATTTGTTACTTTATTTACACGAGTATTTGTACTACTCAAGACTTAGCGATGTTAACACGTCTATATTTGAAATCACTCTGACTCTCGCTGAGATCTGGCAGCGCCTTTATATAGCAAAAATTACGTCGTCTGGTAACCTCGCGAAAGTTCTGGGTATGGTGGTTGTTTTTTTTTTTACTTGACATGTGTGTGTTTGTATACATGACAATGCTGACTTGTTTGGTTTGCTTATGGTAACTACTTGTGGTTGAATATATAAGTGTTCTGTGTGTTTAGCCTATGGTAACTATGAGTGGTTGTATGAATGAGTGTGTGGTTTTGTTTCTTCTACGTGTATATGGCTGTGTATACTTGTGAATCTATTTAGCTTTATTAGCAGCGAATACTTGCATACAAGATCATTAAGAATAACATCTCTTAGCATTTATGTTGCTATGTGTGTTGTTGTTGTGGTTTACTCTTATTGGCACAGCCTTGAATGATCTTGTGTATTCTGGAGTATTCCATTTCCGTTAATTTGAATATTATCTATATAGTGTTGACCAGGGTTGTAACATTTTGACAACTATAGATTAATTGGCAGTGCTGCCAAGTACATATAGCCACATCGTCGTTTTATTTAAATCTATTTCTAATCTTTGTAACAATATGTATATACAATAATAAATAAGTTTTGCAAAAGTACACTTTTTTACAACTGAGTATAAGTATATATAGCCACACAAATGTTTGCAATTTTGCATATGCATTTGACAGTCTTTTTGTCGAGTTTTGATAGTAGCCTGCACTAGATTCAGCTCATTATAGTTGGGCCTTTACATGTTCATTACAAGGATACAAAATAACGCTTGATATTCTACCACTTTTCTCAAAGAGTTTACTTTTTTCAGATCTGTTATACTTTTTTATATATCAAAGCATTTTGTATTAGAAGTAAACTTAAAACGTACATAAAAATTCATTTCTACACATATGGATATGAAAGTAAAAGAATTATTAACTAACAAAAAGTCGAATTATGCCCAGTTGTACCGAGTACTTACATATACATATAGCTATAACTCCTTTGATAAGTCGGAAGGCAGCACTTAGTCAGCCACCACCAACGATTTGTACATACAGCCAGACATCTTATTGACAGTTACAGAAACGGAAAAGTACGGGTTAATGAAATCACCGAGACATGGTATGAGCTAACGCGTCGACGTCTGTGCACTGATACTTTGTAAGTATCTTTTAAGTCCTCTCGTTACCTTGCACTCAGTAAATCCAATCCATTTCAAAATTAAAGGTATTAAGAGTGTTGATAAAACATGCATTACCAATTTGGAAGCCAAAATAAGAATAATTAATTGATAAATAAAAGGCCTAAACTTTTGCATAAAATAAACTTACAACAAATATAAGCACTTCATAATTAATAAAAAATGTCCGTATGAATGAAGTTTTATTATTATTTCCGATTAATTACACATGATGTTACTTACTTATAAAACATAGATTTCTTGAAATACTGGCTGTTTATGAGGTTTCAATTTGATATCGACAGACACACACACGTTGGCCTTTTTAGAATTTTGATCGTTCAGTAGCAATGTCATTTAACAATTTTGGTCACCTGAGGCCAACAACTTTTTTTTTTTTTTTTTTTTTTTTTCTTAGTGCCTAAAAATAAGTTTTGACTACTCGGAACTTTATTTTGGTTCCTAGTTTTGCAGCTATAACTTTATTTTTGTGTCGCACATTTTCGTGCCATTAAAAATACCCAGCGGCCATGGGATAACAACAAAATATTCACCACAAGCCAGAGAATCCAAATTCAATGTAAAATTCCATATTGAAATGTACGAAAATGTGCGACGTGGCCTCAAGGTAACATTTAGGTGTCGCACGAAAATGTGCGACGTGGCATCAGGGTAACATTTAGTTGTCGCACGAAGACGTGCGACGTGGCAGCCAACGTGTTAAAGCTTTCAGTCGTTGGAAGTTGGCGGAATAAACTGTTTCGTACATAGACAATTATACCTCGCGTGTCGGAAAACTATCATCTTAGTTTATTTACATAAAAACAAAACAAAAAATATCGTTTATCAGAAAGCTTTAAATTGGTTAACAGACTATATCATAACTCTGTGTGTCTGTAAATATCAAATAGAAAACTTCTAAGTAGCCAGTATTTCAGGAAAGCTTTGTTTTGTACGTAACATCGGAAATAATAATAATTATTTTACTAATTACGGAGTCCTTTTGTTTGTTGTAAGCTTAATTTATACAAAAGTTGAGAGCCTTAATTTATCAATTCAGCTAGCTAGTATTATAAAAATTGTATGGTATAATATCTTGAAAGTGGGCATAAAATTGTCCTGCATAATATGTATAGTGCCAAACGATATCATCTGGAAACAGCTGTTATATTTCTGAGTTTTGGCCATGAAGAATTTCGAATTACAAGTTATACCTGATACAATTTCAGAAGTGGTATAAAGAACAAAGTTTTTTTTTTCGTGACAAAGAAAGAAATAAATATCATATCTTGAACAGCAGACTGTAGGAATGATACTAAATAAAAGAAAGAAAATATATTAATAATACTGCTTGAAGAAAAAGAAAATTTTTTATAAAAAAATGTTTAATATATTCCTTCAGAGAAGTAAAAAGTGGAAATGGAGTAGAACATTGTTCGCGGTACAACTATACATATGTAGCCTTTGGCTTCATAAGCGAGGGTTACCGTCAAAAGGTAGAAAGGGTGCACTACTAGTACGATTGAACGATGTACCATCCGATATAAGGTGCGACTGTCCAGTAGGAAATGAATCATGCAATATACTTAGCTATTCTGAACAATAACGGAGATGCGGAAGAAAATGATGAGTGTCAACAGAGGGATAGAGATTTACTGTCAGATGAATGTGCAGATAGCAACAGTAATGCAACGAGGCAAATGATTGGTCATGATTTCCTTTATGTATTAAAAAAAGAGTAGGAAGATATTTAAACAGAGCCAAAAAGCATGTACCCTGTAATCAGGTGGACGAATTGCACGGTTTTCAAAAAATGAAGATTTTTTTAACACATTAAGGGATATTATTCCGAACTACGGAGAAAAGAAGTTTACAGAAGTGTGGACAGGACGGTTTAAAGATGATTGTGGAGTCTATAATGTTGATGAGGAAAGAATGAAAACCCTTTTGATGCAAGGCACAAATATGGCTTCACTCCAATCTAGATTTTGTGGATCTGAACTGTACAAATATGTTTGATGAGATGGAGGATGGTTTTCAAAAAAATGAAAATAAAGTGACCATGCGCAAAAACTTCGAGGCACGTTATTGGAAATATAGAAAAGCATTTGGCGATACTACAACGAATAGATTACTCGAATCGAAGAGGATGAACTCATCGAACATATTATTAAAGGTTTTCCTGACACCCAACTGAGAGTACAGACAAGTATAAAGTGTTACAACATTAATATGCTATTGCTACAGCCATTTTCGAAAATCGAACTTAAACCAAATTCACGACTCCAGTGGAGAGCTGAAAAGGCAACCGAAGGAAGATTAGGTAAGTTTAGATGCTACAACTGTAACTCAATTGGTCACTATGCTTCTAACTGTCAGAAGCTACAAAGTCAGATGGGAGCCTGTTACGAATGTGGTTGTATGGAGCACAGAGTAGCTGATTGTCCAGAGAAGAAACCTGCAGTACAGCTTGTTCAAGGCGATCTCTAGAGTGCCGGTAGCATTATCAGTTTTGTGAAAGGGCGAGTGTTTTGAAATTTATTGATTTAAATAGTCTAAATAAATAGAATAAATGGGAGTGAATTAGATGTTTAGGATAAATTTTAATGTGTTATGGATATTGGCTTAGAGATGTTGGTTGTTTCCGATAAGACCACATCACTTGATAGTGTTTTAGGAAAGGATTTCTTGCGGAAATCTGGTTTTGGATTTGCGGTGTGCGATAGGAAAAGGGATTTGGGTTGTGATGACTATTTTGAGTGGGCAATTTCTTCCATTGATGTCGGTGAAACTTCTGATATGATGGTATTACCCATATCGACAGAAAAACAGTTGTACCATCAGTGAACAGAATTCAAAATATTTATTTCCGAAAATTTTATTGAAAATAACAGATTTCGGTACATAACAGTACAGCTAACACAAATCTGAAGGAATTTTTTTACATTTATAAATTTTTGTTGCCGCCAGGTGGCGCCAAAGTTGCCCAAAGTTACGCAAAAAGTAGTTGTTCAGCAGTGTGGCCATTTTCGCATTTTTGCGGCTAGATTTAGCATTTATTTTTTAAGCTTTCCATTTTTCAGTTAGAATTTTTCAAATATATATTTAAAATTTGTTAGCATTCTTTATTTTCTTCAAGAAATTTATTTATTTAAAATAGTAATTAATCTTTATTTCAAAATCTGTAAAGAAAATTACAAAACCTGTAGAAGAAATTACACCTTTGGGAAAACAGTGGCAGAAACTAAATTCATATGAATGGTTATATAAAAATTCAACAGTTGACTTTTGGGTATATGTATATGTATATATATATATATATATATATATATATATATATATATAAATGCCCTAAATGAAAATTCTTTCAGTGAATTGGATACTTTTGAAATGAAGTTCCTGGTTTTTTCATTTAGCAACGCCGAAGTTGAAAAGGTTTTTAGTGACATGAATCTCATAAAAACGAAAACTCAAAATAGAATGTTGTTATATACTACGAATTGGCTACTTTATATTAGGTGTAATTTGAAAAGAACGAATACTTCTTACGACAATTTTAAAATAACGAATGATCTCATTAACAAATGTGATAAGAATATATGTATATTATAATGATATGTATATCTAACAAATCTTCAGAAGCTGAAGAATATTCATTGGATGACGTGTTTAATTTATGTTTTGAATATAGTTTAAAAAATGTTATAAAAATTTTATTGAAATATTAAATTATGGTGGAAGTTACTTTGACTTTTCTTAATAAATTTTTTATGAATGTGCATAAATATATATTCTGGTACTTTTTAATCGGTTTGTTTCATTGAAACGATGTGAAATAAGTTTTTATAGGGAAGCATTATGAAGAATAAACCATTTATAAAGATATATTAGCTAAAGTAACAAAAATTAGTACAATTAAAATTTTAGCGTTATTTATTGACAGTTTAGGATTCTTTTTAACATTATTTTAAAGCCGATTTAGCTGTACAATATTTATGGATATGGCCACACTGTTGTTCAGAAATATTTTTTGGTGGCTTTACAAAAAAGGTCGTCAAAAATCAATCTTTTCTACGATTTTCAAGGTTTTTAATTTTTTTGTTAGATAAGCGTAGAATTTTGACGTTTTTGGTTGTTTTTCATAAACTTGCTAAATGTAAATGAAAATAAAATACATCAAATATTATATTTTTTCTTCGATTTTATGTCACTATGGACCTGTATCTTATATATAAAAAAAGTCTCAACCACTATCGTCCACCTTTACAAAATATATGGATTAAAACAAGTGTCTAATATTTGTTTTTTTTTTGTATATATATGTAGGCCTATAACGTGACAACTACTCTGAGACTTATTTTGAGTTTTGTGATTTTTGTCGATTCTTAAATATCCAAGTATTTGTGGGTAAGGGGCGTGATCTTCGACCGATTTTCTCAAAATCAAATATAACAATTCGACATTAAGTTACACACCAAGTTTCATATACATATATACGATAACTGCTTCAAAAATATTTTGCTTTTGTGATTTTTGTGGATGTGTGCATCCTAGGCGTATTCTTACACCAATTAGTAGAAAATATTAAATTATCCACCACATTTTAGTTGTCTACGGTGAAACATTAAACACAATCGTTTCTTCATAGTCAGCTACTTAATTAATTTCAAAATGACACCACAAAATCAATAACCATGTGTTGTTGTTTGCAGTAGAATTCTCTTCATACGCCAGTGTACCCGCTTTCATGTAAGTCATACTCTTAAATAGTGTTATTCCAATAAAAAAATATTTAAAGTCTACAACATATGACAAGAAATCATTTCATTTACTTGGAAATATAGTTTGTTGTTTCTTTTTGTATAATAAAACAATATATTTTCAAGTTTACAGTAGTTGAATTTATTTATATTATACTGGCAACATTGCATCTACTCATTGTCGCTACGACGGTGGTCGGTAGTCGTGTGGGTGTGTCGTCGCTAAAATGCCCATTTCAATGCGTGTATGCTAATTTTGACAGGTTGTAGCTCGTAGCCTGCTGTCGTTATTGTGTTTAATGCCTAATTAGTCTTGTGTGTACTAGGCCTTACGCGCTGTCAAAATTGGATTTTCCAACTGCAAAGCTTTGACGCCGCGTTATTTCGATTGATCTCATACATTTTGTATGTGCATGAGAAATTTTGACAGCCAGACAACGCTTTGCGTCCTAATTTATTGTTGTACGTCAGCCGATGTGTATACAGTGTTGCCATATCCTATTTGAAAAAAAACTTACAATTCGAGAAAAAAACTGATTTTTAGAAGAAAAAACTGATTTTTAGAAGAAAAAACTGTTTCCTCAAAATAAGTATGATCGATATCATTTAATTTTTTGATTGCAGTTCTAAAACGTTACAATAATATAAGTTAGATCCCGAATGAACTTGTATAGCTTTTGCACCTGCTTAGTGTTTTGATCTTAAAATATGCATCTTTAAGCCTGATATGCCACGCATTGTTTTTATTTCAGAGGTATAAAGCTTACAAAAAGCATAACCATTATCATTACTGCTGATCCAATCCTTGAACAATGAGTGCTCTCCCTGTGATTTATTATAATTTGGTAGGTTTCTTTTTATGTTTTTTCTTGAACGAGGTGCAGCATCTTCAATCAGTATCACACCATTTGGTGTATTATTATAATCTTTACAACAGTTTTGAAAATTAGACAAATTAGTATTACATACTCGGATATATATATACACGTATATATATTCTGACATAATTGTAAAAAAGCTTATTTTTTTATAAAAACTCTGAAACCTTTCATTACTCCAAAAAACTGCTAAAATCAGTTAAGACTGAACATTTGTCAACGCTGCTTATGTAGTTATTTGTTCGAATAGAACAAAAAATTGGTTAGTTAGCCTTGAGCATTCAACAATCAAACTTGTAAGGCGGTATCCGTAATTGTTTTTTACATAAAATTATTATGTACTTTTATATAGTATCAAATAGATCATTTGTCCGAAGTGAAACATATTGATGCGTAAATTAATGTAGGATAAATAATACTTGTGTTGTTGTTGGATACACTAAACTGTATCAGTGTTACTTAAATTTTTTTAGCCAAGTTTAAAGTTTCAGTATATGAAGAATTTTCTTAAGCTAGTCCGGCCTAACGTATTCAATGTTAATAAAACAATTTATTACATTTTTTACCCAACGTTTCGTCAATTGTTTGTTGACTTCTTCAGGGATTCTTTTGTCTATTTATATATAAAACATATCATAATTACAGTTAGGAAAAATATTTTGAATTAATAAAGTTATACTCACAATTTTATAGTTATTATAACATTAGATACATATTGATAGCAATACTAGTACAATTTTACTTATATTAAATTAATATCACAGGTATATTTTAAGCACAGTCAAATTTTAAAAGTTGGTATTGCAGTTTGTCTTATTTAATAGCAACAATATAGCTAGTATTGATATTGTCGGTATCCTCTTTTATGTTCATTGTTCTTTCTATATTTTGCTGTATACGCAGGCTTTCGATGGTATACCTTTTCCTTTCCATTATGTATATATATCGAACTTGTCCACACACTCTCATTTGCTGCCATTTTGTAAAAAGAAACTTATAAACCACAGTGTATTTGCCCATGTGTATTCCTAACAGATCAACCTAAATTACGACGCAAAGCTCAACGTAATTTAGCGTTTAGCTTTTACGCTTAAATTAGTAGCCTATATTACAGCGTTAACATTGCGCCAGAAACAATAATGTTTTCTCACTTTGATTAATAAATAACTATAATTAGAAATAAGAAATGGAAATAAAGACGGTAAATTGACCTGAAAAAGTTACATTACTTCAAAATATATATGAATATGTATGAGCATTAATGACACATTAACAAAATAAAAAGTAGTACTTTTGCAGTCAACTTCAGTTCTTTAGGCCTAGTGCACACAAGACTAATTTTTAGTCCGCACAACTTTTGTTCTTTTCAAAACACACTGGATGAACTCATCTGGCATAAAATTGTAAACGTATACACAGCTTTAAGTGTGTTATTATTTCTTTGTTCATTTGGTGTTATTTTTCGTTCGCTACACATTTGCGTTTTGAAACAAACTGATGGGATATATACTGGAATAAGTGATGAGGAATTGGCAATAATCTTATGAGGAATTTTGAGTTTCATTATAAATATATTTTCATGTAAATAAATAAAGCCTAAATCAAATGTTGTAGAAATCAACTATATTAAAAATACACATATACATATCTAAAATATTACTTATATTATTAACTAATGTTTTCATAGTTTAAATATAATTGCTTTTTTAGACAAATAAACAAACAAACAAAAGTATGTAGTGCAATTTGCACAAACATGAAAAGTGAATTTTCAAAGGTACATTCATATAAGATTATTTTCTCACACATAATTAAAAAGACTATTCAAAAATCAAGAGAAGTTTTTACTTATTCATGCAACCATTAAAATTTATTTAAGTAATTTCAGTGAAATATTGCTGAAATTTTCTGTAACCAAAAATTTTTACTTTTACTAGTTACTGCAAAAACTTTTATGAGTTTCTTTTATTAGTTCTAATGTTTGTTGCCGTTATAAACCCCCTTCTATTTTCATATTCATGTTTACACAAAGATGGACATCTGAAGACTAAAAACGCTCTGTAAAATAGAAACACAAAACCTGTGTTTTCTTTGTTTTCATAAGTGCGTATATATTAGTTTTGTTCTGCCAATGCGGGATTGAAGCTGGTTGCAAAATTGTGCCAACCAAAAACTACTCCCCTCACCGAAAATGCTTCAACAACCGTGTTATGCCAGCATTAAACACAATAAGGACTACACGAACACCGACTACAAAAGTCGCTGGCTACAATCGTCGCCTCGTATTCAGCTACTTAATTATTTGTAGAACGACACCACCAAAACAATAACCATGTGTTGTTGTTTGTAGTAGAATTCTCTTCATACGCCAGTGTAGCCGCTTTCATATATGAATATACTCTTAAATAGTGTTATTCCAATAAAATACATTTAAAGTCCACAGTATATGACAAGAAATTATTTTATTAGCTTGGAAATATAGTTTGTTGTTTCTTTTTTTATAATAAAACAATATATTTTTAAGTTTACAATAATTGAATTTATTTTTATTATACTGGCAACATTGCATCTACTCATTATCGCTCACCAAAATAGAAATTAGTTTAATTCGACTACAACCAGAAAAACTGCATGGAACACAAAAAGTAGCCGTGTTGCCTATAGTAGTAAAAATAATCATTCTCATATACGCACATGTATTCTATTTTTGGCAAGTTGTAGTCTGTAGCCTGCTGTTGTTATTGTGTTTAATGCCTAACTCATCTTGGAGATAAATTTGGGATTCAATTGATTTTTCTATATTAAAGAATATGTAGGGGGTAGGTGTGTCCTTAGACCGATTTTTTTTAATATTGCGCACAAACATACTGATTTTGCATCAAGTTACGTGCCAAATTTCATTTTTATCTGACGACTGCTTTCAGACACATTTTGCGTTTTGTGATTTTTTCCGATTCTTCTTGATTTAGAGACTTGCGCATCCTAGGCGCATCCTTTAGCCGATATTTTCGAAAACTAACAAGTAATTATAGCGATCCGTTAGTAATTTATCCACCAAATTTTATTTGTCTAAAGTAACTCATATAGGAGATATTTTTAGTTTTGTTAATTCTAATAATAATAATTGAAAACTAATTTCAATATTTGAAATAATGTAGGCGGTAGGCGTGTCCTTCTACTGATTTTGTTAAAATCTCGCACATAACCATGCTGAGTCCATGTCAAATAACATACCAAATGTAAGTTATCTAAGAGATTTCCTTCGAGTTTTGTCTATTGGTTGTATGGGATGGTAGCACTGTGAGATGTAGGCTGTGTTGTATTTAAAGGGACAATTATTTGCTACCGGTACGTCCATCCAGACCTAGGATGTATAGTGAGATTACATTAAGTTTGACAAATGAGAATTTATTTAGTTGCAAACCAAGAAAATTATCATAGCGGAGAAGACAGAGCTACAGAAGTTGTTAGACGAATGTTTAGTAAAAGGCTACGGACCAAATGAATCAAACCAAGTGAATCAGAGTATGCATCACCTATTGTTTTAGTAAGGAAGATAATAGGGAATTTAAAAATGGTTGTTGATTATAGAAAAGATAATTACCCGATTCCCTTGATAATGACATATGACAGGCTGTGTGGTCGCATGTTTTTTATAAAACTTGACTTGAAAAACGGCTTCTTCAATGTATTTGTTTATCCTGAGTCAGTTAAGTACATTTCGTTTATAATGCCTTTGGTTCAATTCGAGTTTTTAAGGATGCATTTTGGCCTAAGAAGTTGTCGATAATAGTTTTGTACTGAGAATGGATATGTGCGAATTTTTTCATACTTCTGTTAGATACCTGAGCTATATTCTGATTAAACTCTTAAGAAGAGAGTTTTATTTAAAAGTCCTAAAATAGAACTTATTTGAGGAGTTTTGTTTTTCGTCAAAAGTAAAACTCCTTAAATGAGTTTTATTTTCGACAAATTTTCAAACTTGTATTTTAACAACAATTTTCTAAAATTTTATTTTATTACTTTCACCTTTGTAGATAAACAATAATCATTTCGATGATGATCAACCCTCAACAAGCAAAGAAGCTTCAGAATCTTTAGAACCGCGAAATGTCTGCGATACTTCCCATTCCAATACATCACTTTTGGGGCAGTATATGAACTTACTAAATGTAGATAGGTAAGAAGAGAGCGAAGAATATAATTATGATGAAGAAAAACGGAAAGCTTCCTATAAAATAAATAATTTTTCACTAAGGTCCTTATTAATTCATAAACCTCTCTTTGATTTCTGGGAGGCAAAAAAAAAAAAATACATTATCCGTACCTATACAAGTTAGCCAGATGTGTACAATGTGTTCCTGAAACCCAAGTAAGCGCGGAAAAATCATTCTTTGATCTTAAGTTGATATTGAGCGAACTGCGATCAAAACTTTCCACAGAAAATTTGGATAAAATTATGTTCGCGAACTAAATACAAAATAAACAATTTTATTTTACATAGTACAAGAAAATAAACAAAATATTTCTTTATTTGTGTTTATATGCCCAAATTGTATTTGTATTTTTTTTTTCTTTTTGTTGTAAGCTAATAAGGCCTAGGTAGTTTTAATGACAACAAAAACAAGTTTTATTTAATTTTTTCCCGACGTTTCGTCAATTATATGTTGACTTTATCAAGGGGTTGCGGAAATCTATTTCATTATTAAAAACATTTTACATTTATCAAATTATTTTGTCTGAAAATTTTTTACTTACAAACTATGTATGTATATTGAATTTTCATTAATTTATATTAAAGGAACACTTATTTAAACAAGGGGTCCTTACTGGACATCGAGGGTTCTAAGGAACGATCTAATTGAGGATGTAGAGAGATTAAAGAGGTTTAGAGGTGGTCGGACCGGGTCTAATCAAGTAGCGTGATATCAGGTGAACTCAGGGTCAGGATGGCAGAGTAGTAGTATTCGCAGCATAGGCAAGGCATCTGGATTCATGACTTACTATCATAGGTTATAACCTCCTTTTCTCATTTACACATATTATACTTATGCCCAATAAATCAGTGGCTATTTAAAAGTCATTTAACTTTAAATGCCATTTAAATACCAAATTTTGTTTTTCACCGCAAACTTAAATAAGACTTAAATGCCCGTCAATGGCCATTTAAATGTAATTTAAATCGAGCACAGAAAACCTATGACTTTGATTTTTTTTCTCTTAACAAAAAGAAAACATTGAAAAATTATCTAAAAAATTTGAAAAAGTTACGTAAATGAAGTTAAATATCAATGGAATAAAATTAAAAATCAATAAAATAATATTTATTGTACAAATGGACTCTTAACACAATTGAAAAACTTAAAATAATTTCATTCACAATACTCGGAATACTGTGAATCATAAACGAAACATATGTTTTCTGAACAATGGCGATTTTTGTTTTCATATTTCATGGTGCTACCAAATTTTTCGTATAAGTTAATTGAAGTATTTAAGTCTGACTGTAAAACTGAAAGCGTATTTAAATAGACTTTAAATATTCATCAAAATTAACTAAATGTACTGTTGGGATATTCACCTTCTGAATTATAACTTCATACATCTGGCAACCTTGTTTTTGCTTAATTTTTGTTTCTTACTTAGTTTTGCTTTTTTTTTTTTCTTTTTTATACTTCTGCTTGTTCAGTTCCATAATTTTGTAATCCATATTTTTCTGAGTAATCTTAAATTAAATATGATTTGGTTTGGTTTGTTTTATTCTAAATACATTCACGGGCATCTGTTTTATTATATACAGCGTTTGGAATTTCAAATCACTTTTTCTCAACATGTACATTTAAATAGCCACTGATTTATTGGGCATTAGACTTCTTTCTGCTTATGTATTTTAACTTCGTCAATGCTTTTATTCTCCCTTTAAAAGAGTTCGAAATTATATATTTCTATAT
The DNA here is from genome assembly GCA_963675445.1 of Linnaemya vulpina. Taxonomy (NCBI): domain Eukaryota; kingdom Metazoa; phylum Arthropoda; class Insecta; order Diptera; family Tachinidae; genus Linnaemya; species Linnaemya vulpina. Next base: position 40,016,948 of record OY776281.1, read on the forward strand.
AACGGTTTCTTATATATATATATATATATATATATATATATATATATATTTATTTATAATCTTTTATTCTACATTATAACTTTTTGTAAACCTATGACTGTCTCTTTCTAATACATTTATTTTTAAGAGAAACAATAACTGATAATGATATATATATATATATATATATATATATATATCTATTTATAATTATATACATATATATTTAAATATATATGTATATATATATATATATATATATATATATATATATATATTCATATATATATATATATATATATATATATATATATACATATATATATATATATATATTTATAATTATATACATATATATTTAAATATATATGTATATATATATATATATATATATATATATATACATATATATATATATATGCATATATATATATATATATATATATATATATATATACATATATATATGTATATATATATATATATATATATATACATATATATATATATATATATATATATACATATATATATATATATATATATATATATATATCTATTTGTATATATATGTATATATATATATATATATATATATATAAATATATATATATATATATATATATATATATTTATATATATATTTATATATATATATATATATATATATATATATATATATATAAGGTGAAGTTCTATTAGAATTAGCTGTACAAAATTACACACGCTGGTGAAATTTAATAAGGATTCGAGCATTACCGTAATTATATTCCCCAGGCTGACGATACTACCCATCCTTTCTTCTAAATACGACCTACAGTTGTTGAATCGTGAGCACACAAATACGACATGCTCAGCATCCTTAACAACATTTCCACTACAATGTGGACAGAACGGAGAATCGTCGCACTTGACAGAAAATAGATATGACCTAAAACAACCATGTTCAGACAAGAACTGGGTTGGGTAATAGTTTGAATCACCATATAGATATTTTAGAAATGCCTTTGATTGTATACAACAGGTTCCAACATTAATGGTAGTAGTTTCTCTAGCCTTACGGCTACTAATCAAAACCGCTATAGTTTTATGATCAGCTAGAGCTGATCCAGGTCTTTACTATTTGTGCACATGGCATTCACAATGGTTTCTGCCTCTAATAATTCTTGGACTCACACACTAACGCTCAGACGTCTGCGATTTCCATTATATTTACTCTATCTGGTAAACTCAGTCTTACTACTCCATGGCACATTACGTTCCGCAATAATGGTCCATAATAATCCTACGTTTTCTTATACCTACAGCTGTATTGTAGAAATTCTCTATTTTGGAAATAATCGTACACTATTCTTATCAGATATTCTGGTATGTCTAATTGAGCTAAAATATCAACTGTACGTACCCAGTTTGCTGTGTTGAACACGTTCTTTACATCTAACGTCACAACTACACAGTATTCTTTTGTACTATTCCTCCAACTCTTTCCATAGAAAGCTCGAGCAGCAGTTTATTGTACCATATTTATAGCATCAACTGTTGTCTGTCTTTAACGCAGTTTATTTTCTTTTGGTAGGAAAGCCAACTTCTGTCTCTTCCATCTTGCTGTTCCCTTACTTAAGCATGCATTTACCACTCTTAAGAACTTCTCGGGACACAGCTCGGCAGCTTCTTTTAATACTATATTTGATACAGTCTAGGCCCGGTGTCTTTTTCTCTCTAAACTTCTTCGATCTCAGTTATTGTAAACGAGGGAAAGTCTAAAGTTTCGCTAGAAGGGTTGTGTTCCCAAGGTGGTGCCTCCTGGTGGGGAAGAGGTGGTCAATACCCTCCAGGATATGCCACTCGGTTGCGATGGGCCTAGGCATTTAAGTTTTTTGGTGACCAGTTTATATGTAAGATCCCAAGGATTATTATCTACCTCATCACAGATATTAAGAAAACACTGCGGTTTGCTCCTAGAAGTTGCAATTCTTAGGGCCCTCCCCTTATCCCTATAATTCTGTTGGTGTGCACTATTTTCTATCCTATCTCGAGTTCTTTTATATTGCCTTCTGGCACGTATGTATACATTCAGGCCTCGAGCTAGCAATATCATTATTCCATAAATAAACCGGTGGGCTCTTTGCGGATCTTTTTCCGTTCACCATAGATGCATCGCACGACCGCATGATATGGTTTACCAATTGTACTGCTATATCTTCAGCTGAACCATTTAAGTCCATATCCTCCATACAGGTCGCAAAAATATCCTTATCAAAGGTGAAGACCTTCCATCCTATCAAGTTTTGCACCTGTAGTATCGCATGGCATACATCGTAATGCACATCTTTAATAATTACACTTTTATCGCTGTGAGTATCAGCTACTCTCCAGGTTCACGGTTTATTATGGTATTGCTTTCAAATGTAATGTCAACAACTGATCCACCATTTCCTCTTCTGAAGGTTTCCTCATCTTTAGAATTTAAGAGTATATCACTCAACGCAGAAAGGGCTTCCAATAAAATCTTTACCCTTACATTTGTCGAGGGGCAACCCCATTGAACAGCCCACGCATTAAAATCTCCCGCTATTGTTACGGTACTATTTGCAGCAGCGTCCATTACTATGTTCTTTTTAATATAACAAGAGTCTTCAATAGAATGACAGAGATAGTGACTAGCGTGTACCCACATTGTGGAGCTGATTATTTCTCTCAATATTAGCGAACCGGTAGCCCATATAGCACTAAGTACAGCGTCGTGTACATTTAAATCTCTTATGCTTTGCTTAAGTAATTCTTGTGCTGCTTGACAATGATTGAGATTTGGCTTTAATATGTGCATTTTGATTCTTAAGAACTGTTCCTACCTGGAAGCTTTTGTAGTACGGGCAAACTATACATATGATGGCATAGTCACCATTTTTACTTCTTTTCAAAGGCCATGCAAAAATGGAATTAGTTCCAATTATGTGGCCAGTTTCCCCACACCGCAAACAATTCTTGGATATATCCTGGCCTTTGCAATTTCTTACGAGACAGTTGTAGCGTCTTTTTAGTAATATTTTTTCCCGTATTCGACATAGGACCAGTCTGATGCGTATTTTCGACATCGCTGGAAGACGTCTAAATGGAGGCGCACTCAGGTCAAACGTGACAGTTAGTGGTGCCTCCATACGCTCTCCTCTGAGATTTAACTGCAGTCATCAGCAGTACTTTAAAATAACTAGATTTTCTAACTATGGCATCATAGATATCCTTTTTGGAAGTCACTCCATCTATGTCCCTAATTGCAATGCTAACCTCCTGGGATAGTGCTCGTACTTCGGCAACTTCACACTTCTACTTCCGACCTGAACTCACCTGTTGTGTCCTTGTGAGCAGGTTCTAACAGCAGCTCACCTCTCTCGGTTTTCTGAATGCTTTTTACATTTTCCTCGAGATTAGCGAGCTTAGCCTAATAATATAAGCATAAGAAATTATTCTCACATGCAAGTGTTTCTGTAGTTACTTTCTGTGGGAACTGTCAGTCATTCGACCGGTTTTGACGTAAGTCATTGGAAATTTGTGAATAAAAGTGTTTCTGTAAGGAAATTTTGTGAGAAGTTTTACATTTGATTTGTCAAAACAACTCACAATTTAAAACGGCACGAAAAGTTTATTTTTTTTTAAGTTGTATAATATCTTATATGTCCTCTTTTGTTTGTGTTCTTATATTTACTTATTTTTAGTGAAACTTTTATTAATATTTTTTGTTTTGTTAATCTCTTTTTAATATTTTTTATTGTATAAATGCTTAGAATTAAGATTTTTGTTAAACGTTTTTATAAAGATATTACAATTTTTAATTTTCTGTTTATTTTTTCTTTTAAATTCATACATGTGTAAGTACATTTTTTCATATATTTACATACATACAAATTTATTAAAAAATGTATTGGTTTTATGTTAATTTTATTTAATTTTTTTGAATAACAAATAGTTAACAATAAAAGTTAATAATAAAAATTTATAATAAAATTTAGTAATAATATTAATAATAATAATAATAACACTGGTTTACAGCCAAAAAATACCAACAATGCCGCATGCCTAGATAAGTTAATTGGGACGCCCTGAACACGAAAAACACTGTAATTTTTTTTTTTCGTTTTTTAGATAACGGTACTTTTGTGTTTTTCGGTGTATGGTCCCACTCAAACCCTTTTGGAGCCCAACCGAAAAGTCCGATCGAATTAAATCAAATATCGTTATTCTTTTCACTTTAAATTACAGAAACACATTTTTCTGACAAATCGGGAAACGATGGAATTTGTTGTTTCACACTTCATGTGAGACATTTTACGATGTGACAATTACAGATACGAGCTAAATGTTCTTTACTACTTGAGTTCGGCATGGCAGCACTATTCTCTACCCCTGATCTTACAAAACCACTTTCACTACTTCTGACATCATCTAATGAGTCCTTCCTTTCCTTCTTAGCGCTATTCCTCTTTGGCCCAAGAGTATATTCGTCTTTTCTGCGCTTTGAGGTAGCACCTGCAGGGACAGGGAGAAATGGTCTTAACATTATAATATTAACAATATAATATTTTGATAGTAGAATCGCACCCATATAGTTACGATCTTGCACTTTTCAAAATGTCTTCATTTGTCGCATAGTGTAATTATTGCTTTTGTTTACATTTTTAAACATAATATTGAGTGCAGTCATACAAACGTGGAGACTTGAATTGTTCAAATGTATACTATGTATATGTGTACTTTTCTCAGCTTATTAACGAGTCGTCTGTGTTTCATATCGTTGCAGGCTTTATTTAAACTAAATTCTCAAACAACGATAAGTTTTAAGCTATTGAAGTAAATTAATAAATGCTGATACACCAAGCAATTTGTTTTTATTTGATTTATTCTTTTTTATATGAAGAAAAAATACAACGAGCCAGACGAGCAAATATAGGTAAGTCCACACGTCATGCAAATTATGTCGCATTACTAAGGCAATAACAGACTGCAGATGAAAGTGCACAAGCTAATGCGCCTGTATCTGTTCTGAATATTGTACGGTGATCACAAATACGTCGAACTGTTTTGCCTGAAATGATGCGTGCTGGTTTTAATTACAACAGCCAGATTGAATATAGTATGTACGGTTACATTGGAGTGATGGACGCAATATATTCACATTGTGATGCGGCGAACTTTCCAGGTGAAACGCCTGGCATGTGTTGGTCTAATGGCAAAATAACTGGATATCTCACATTAAAAACTCCACTCGAACCATTGTATTCACTAATTTTTGGGACATCTGAAATGTCGAAGCACTTTCTGGGTCATATTCAACAATACAATTTGAAATTTCAAATTACATTTTTTTGTGCTACAAAAATCATTACATATATATTTATGCCGATGTTTAGGGATTGTTTCTATAAATCTGAATCATAAATGTTACAGATTCAGGGCTAAATTTATCATCAAGCTAGTTCGTTATTGCCATTCCCCGATGCGTATCATAAATTTTTGCAAATCTATTTTATTGGTGATGAAAATGGTAAATTGGACCAACGTTGTGCAATTGTTTCAAATACAAGATGAGAAACTGCCTAAAATTGCTCTTCATCGTATGGCATTTGATAATCACAAAATCGTAATAAGAGCTGATAGAAAATCTTTTGGAGAGCATACGCTTCAATGCACCGACAATTGATGAGGTTGCAATTGTAATTATTGGTGATCAGTTTCAATCCCGTGATATTGTACTTCATCGCAGAAATGAGCAATTGCAACGTGTTTCTGAACTTCACCATAGTTACGATGCATTACAATACCCAATATTGCATTGGAAAGGTGACGATTGCTACCATATCAATATACCAATGATTGATCCACGAACAGGTCAATAATTTAACTATTTTGAGTGTGTTGTCGTATCATTTCTAAATTTTCTATAGTCACATTTTACACTTATTTTTAAGTCTACATGTACAGAAAAAACTCAGTGCCATGAATTTTTATTCGTATCGATTCATGGTTCGTCCACAAGAACAAAATTATATTTTGAGATGTGGTAAACTATATCATCAGTACATTGTTGATATGTATCTATGTCAAAACAGAAACTGAACGTCTTAATTTCATTCGTTTTAACCAAGTAAAATTAAAACCGAAGAATATAATCATTTGCAAAATGCGATAGCGAATGATACTAATGTTAATGACATCGGACATTTAACTATATTGCTTTCTTCGTATATTGGTAGCCCACGGCATATGAACGAATATGTACAAGACGCAATGTCTTATGTACGAAAAAACGGTCAATCGGATCTGTTTATTACATTTACATGTAATCCGCAGTAGGATGACATCAAAAACAATTCATTTGAAGGACAGTCGACAACTGATCGTGTTTTTCGGCAAAAATTTAAAGCACTTGGATTTAATTGTGAAATTATGTTTATTTGGAGAGATGCGTTGCCATATGTACTCCATTGAATGGCAAAAAAGAGGAATGCCGCACGGACATATAATAATTTGGCTGGTACATAAAATAACTCCGGATCAGATCGACAACGGTATATTAGCTGAAATTCCTGATCAAACTGGTGATAATGAGTTATTTCACGTTGTTGTTAAAAACATGATACATGGTTCGTGCGGTGAACTAAATATGCATTCGCCATATATGATTGATGGCAAGTGTTCGAAACTATACCCAAGGCAATTGGCATCAATCACAATACCGGGCAATGACAGATATCCGTTATACCGACGTAGATCACCTAAATGGCAACAATTAGAATGCGTAATCAGGACGTTGAAGTTGATAGTCATTGGGTGGTTCCGTATTGTCCATTAGTATCGAAAATATTCAATGCTCATATACATAAATGTGAAGTATTGTAATTCAGTCAAATCTATTAAATATATTTGCAAGTATGTAAACAAAGAGAACGATATGGCTGTTTTGGGCATTGCTGGTGATAATATAAATGATGAAATGAAGCTGTCTGGAGGATTGTGTCGTTTCCAATACATGAAACACATTCTCTGGTTGTTCACTTGGCTGTGCGTCTTAAGAATGGCCAACGTGTTTACTTTAATAAAGCAAATGTATTGTAAAGAGCAGCACAACTACCAGCGACTACGTTGACCGCTTTTTTAAAATAATGTGAAGCTGATACATTTGCGATAAATTTTTTATATTCTGAAGTGCCTCAGTATTACACATGGAATGTGTCTTTGAAAAAATTTCAAAGCATAAACAAGGAACAGCAGTCGACAAGCATCCTACCATTTTCCAAACATGCCATTAGGAGAACATATACAGTACATCCAAACAATGGTGAGTGTTTTTATTTGCGATTTTTATTAGTTAACGTCAAGAGCCCAAAATCATTTCAAGAATTGTGTGAAGTCAACGGTCATTTGTGTCAAACATATCGTGAAGCACGCCATCTCTTGCATTTGGATGGATGATGTACATTGAGATTCATCACTTCATAATGCATCTACTTCAGCTCGTCCAGAAAAAATACGGATGTTATTTTCCATTATACTATCAATATGTATGCCATCAAATCCATTTGAATTATGGAACAAATGTAAACATTATATCGCAGAAGAAATTTTAATTCGTATCATGCATGAAATCCTGCTTTGTTGATTATCTTAGAAATGTACAACGAAGCTTTGTAAAATTGAAGATATGTGTCTAACGCCTGAATATAAAGCATTAGTACAAAGATATATGACCGCACCAAATCGTGAGATGCATGACTTGTTTGATCGTGAATTGAAACGTGAGAATTAAATTGTAATGATTTGCGCTTATTTGTACAATCCAATATAACCAAATTGAATATTTAGCAAAAACATGTATATGACACAATCATGCAAAGCGATTTCAATAATTCAGGTGGATTATATTTCTTGGATGCTCCTGGTGGTAAAGGTAAAACGTTCGTTATATGATTGATTTTAACGACTTTTCGATCGGAACAGAAAATTGCATTGATCGGGAATTGCAGCCACCTTATTAGAAGGTGGCCGGACCGCACACTCTGCAATAAAAATGCCATTGAATGTACAGGTAATTGAAACTCCAACTTGTAATATTTAAAGAAATTCTGCTATGGGAAAAGTCCTGCGATTAAAGTGAATTACTTTATGAGATGGGTGTACAATGACGAATAAAAAATCAATAGAAGTATTTAATCGAACAATACAAGATTTACGTGGTAATCAAGAGTTTTTTGGTGGTGCATTGATTTTACTGTCAGGGGATTTCCGTCAAACATTGCCTGTCATTTCTCGATCAACTCCTGCTGATCAAATAAATACCTGTTCGAAGTCATCAGTTCTTTATAGATATATACAAAAATTGACTCTGAACATTAATATGCGTATTCACCTACAAAATTATCTAGCTCCCCATGAGTTTTCAAAACAATTGTTAGAAATTAGTGATGGTAATATACAAATCGACAGTAACAACAGATTGATCGCTATACCGAACAATTTTTGCACAATTGCGTAATCGGTAGATGAATTGATGGGATGTGTTTTTCCGAATATTCTTCAGAATTGTAGAAATCACGATTCGAAGAACATTAATATCATTGCCATTAATTTTTAGATTCAAGCGAAACTGCCAAGTGCAGTCACGACATATAAGCCAATTGACAGTGTTGTAAAACCCATTTTTGTTTGAATAAATGAATTTGATGTTAAAATAAAATTTTTTTTATTTGTATGCATAGGTAATGAAAACAAAAGCTGTAACATGATATACATTGGAACCACAAAATTAAATTTAGAAACCAGAATGGAAGAATGCAAGAAAGACGTAGAGAAAAACAATCACCAGCGCTATCACAACATACTTTGGGTACTCAACTGATTTTGAAAAAGTAACGATCTTGGACAGAAAGAATATTGGAAAGAAAAAATACACAATAAAAAGCTTACGAATACAATAAAGGATAGAAAAGACGATGAACCTAAAGGAAGATACGGACAATACCAGCACAAGCTACAAAGTAGCATTAAAATAATCTGTTATGTAAACTTATGTTGTGTTTTTGTTATGTAAGTTTCAATTTCAGTTGTTATAATTTGAATTAATGAAATTTCAATATAGTTTGTAAGTAAAAACTGTTAAAAACGTTTATACATGTAAAAACTCAATAATATATATTTTTTAGTAATAAAATAGATTGATAAAGTCAACAAATAATTGACGAAACGTCGGAAAAATTAAATGAAACTTGTTTTTTATTGTCATTAAAACAACCTAGGCCTTATTAGCTCATCACAAAAATCATACAAAATAAATGTTTTTTGCTATTTCACTTTATACGTAGCGAAGCACGTGCCGGGCCGCAGTATATATATATATATATATATATATATATATATATATATATATATATGTATATTTATAAATATATATACATAGTTTATTACACAAAACTTAATACAGTTTCTTTGATCCATTTTTTCGAGTAGTAAGAAATCGTAGAGCACACCAAAACACGGCTAACCTTTTTATTTGTCAAAAACAAACTGACAATCCAAAATAGCTGAATTACAAACATATATAACAGATATGTGTACCAACATGACAGAATATATATATATATATATATATATATATATATTATATATATATATATATATATATATATATATATATATATATATTATATATATATATATATATATATATATATATATATATTATATATATATATATATATATATATATATATATATATATAAATAAATATATCGTGAGCTACGTATGTTCGGTTATCGCATTTTTTTCTGTTATGTTGGTACACATGTTTGTAATGTGTGTTGGTAATATCAGCCATTTTGGATTGTCAGTTTGTTTTTGACAGATAAAAAGGTTAGTCGTGTTTTGGTGTGCTCTTCGATTTCACACTATTCGAAAAAATGGATCAAAGAAACTGTATTAAGTTTTGTTTAAAAAATTAAACTAAATGCGCAAGGACATTTGAAATGTTGACTGTGGCGAGTCTACTATGAGCATAACACAAGTTCAATTATGGTAAAACCGGTTTAAGGAAGGCCCAGAAGATGTCGATGACGATGCTCGTCCTGGTCGCCCGATCATGTCAACAAGCGATGAAAATATTGAAGCAATGAAGAAAATGATTTTGGATAATCGTCGAATCACTATCAGAGAGGTTTTTGATGATGTTGGCATATCTTTCGGCCCATGCGAAGCAAATTTTACGTAAGCAATACGTCAAAAACAGACAGAATTGTGGAAAAAACAATCATGGATCTTGTACCATGATAACGCACCAGCTCACGTATCGCTGCTTTTGCGTAACTTTTTGGCCAAAAACAAAACCGTTATCATGCCTTAACCACCGCATTCACCGGACTTGGCTCCCGCTGACCCCTTCCCAAAACTGAAGAAACCGATGAAAGAAGCGTTTTGCTACGATTGAGGAGATAAAAGAGAAATCGAAACAGGTGCGATTGAGGATACCAAAAAGCGCGTTTCAGAAGTGTTTCGAGGATTGGAAAGAATGCTGGCATAAGTGCACTTTGAAGTTGACAAGATAGTTATTGATGAACAAATAAATACTTTTTGAAAAAATTTAAAATAACGGTTATTTAAGATATTAAGGATAAGAACTCGTATATATATATATATATATATATATATATATATATATTTATACTATCATATGTTTCGTGTCTTAAGAGCTCTTGTAAATGAAATTAACATGCCATATTGCCATAATCTGGCTATAAAATTAAATCTATTTGTTGATAGTTAGGCAATATAAATCATCAATAGCCTTCAACCATGCTTTTGAAAAGTTTCAAACAAATTTAATTTAATAAATAGATTGTGACATTATGTCATATATTAAATTTCATTATAACCTAGATTTTATTTTTCAGTTTGTCTAATCTGATTTTTTATAATAATATATGAATTCTCAAATGGTTTTGGAAAGTCTACACATAAAATGAGCGAATACATATTACTTAACCGTTAAGAAATCAATTTTATCCTATTCCGATATATTAACACAATATATAAAATATATACACCATCTACTTTCCAGTCATTATTTACGTTAGTTAAAACATTTGGGGAATTCACACTGTAGTCTTAAAGCCGTAATTTGTAAAATAATAGCATGAAATATACGAATAGTGTGAACAACCCTTCATAACTTGGTCTGCTAAATAAAGTTGTATGCATATATAAACTCTAACAGCTGCTGCCTTGTTATGAGCTGAATAAATTTTTTTTTTCGACGGCATATAGAAAAACGTTCAGTGGCTGCCAGCTACGTAATATAAACGAGAAAAATTTTTCAATTGTATGTATCTAGTTTTTGCGTTTTAGTGCTCCTTTAATATATTTTATGTTATAAAAATGTGATTTAATATACAGACATATAGATATGAATAATTTTTTATCTGCTTTTTAGTCGTGAAACATATATAAGTAACAGCGGCGAGCATATACCACCGCCGTCTCGCTTAAAGATTTTCAGATTTCGACTTAGATCTCCAGAGCTATTTTATGACAATACAAAGACATACCTGCAAGAGTGCTATTATTTTATGACTTTTTTATATGCAGCACAACAACAACTATTTTAAACTGGTCCAAAATTTTATGAATTTGTGACAATATACCCCAATTGTGTTTCGTAATTGCGTTAGAGCAAAAGCGTTCGGTACACACTGTACTAACAACGAATTTTAGCAGATACTGAATCTAGGCCTCCTCTAAAGATATCATGTTTGAACATGCCTCTTAATGACCTATCTTGCACTTCAATGATGTTTTCAATTTTTTGATCTAGCCACTCTTATAATAAAAGGCACTGCAACCAGCACATATGTAAGTGTGAATTAATTCCTTGTTTTATATTGAGTTTGGCATAGAAACATTGAAAAGAGCTAAGGAAAAAGACAGATAAAATGAATTAACTGAAACAACTGAGCTGAAAACGCTCACTTGAATGAAAGATTCACATCGTCCAATTGAACGAATGATTTAATATAATTAATTCTTTCAGGAACCGCACAACTCTACTATTGTTTTTGAAAAAATAATTATTTATTTATTACATTAAGTAATTTTTATATACATCATAGGCACTAGTCATGTACAGTTGCCGCAGGAATGTCAATATCAATAACATCGTCGACATATGGTCTAAGTCACGCCGTCGGCATCTGAGCGCCGATACTTTGGAAGCTTACTTTTTTTTCTGCTAATAATAATAACAAACGAAAATAAAATTTCATTATTTTCTTCTCTGTGTTGATTGTTTCCTATTTATATTTCACATACTTTCAGGCCTGTTGGCTAATTCTGGTATTCGTATACGAACGAATATTGAATATGCGAATTTTGTTATTTTTTCCATTCTCTCTTTCATTATAGAATAGTTTGTATCAAAATTACTTACGATTACATTCGACTGAATACGCTCACGTTCGAGTTCTTCATCGAATGCAAGCAAGCATTCGAACGTTTTCAGTAATTTTGTGTTGTAATACTGATATTAATAATAAATAAAAAATAACCAAACAATACTCGTATATCTGCATATTGTAACAGATTTTATCATTTGGGGACCTTACGTATATTGTTTCTTTGGCATATTTTTATTTCATTTCTGGGATTATACATATGTACGTACTATATAAAATCGATCTTTAAGTAGTGTCAAACACAAAGGCTAGACATACACAGTTTAAATTCAACCACTAGTATAGATTATATTTTTCGATTTGTCTTGTACATACATACTGCCGCTGTTTTCGTTATTAACAGAATAAAAAAAACTGTACTGTAAAACTTTTTTCTTTCGTTTCTGTTACAGAAAGTTTAAAGTCGAAGTGAATGGCAGTAGTTATATATATATATATATATATATATATATATATATATGAATATATGTATAACATTTTTTCTTTATACGATGAGATAATATTAACTACTCGAAAAACTATCCAGTTTTTTAAATAAATAAAAAAAAAGTCATTGTAAAAAGTGCTAAACTAGCGGATCGCAATTTAAAAATATTCTTATTGCTAAATAGGTACAAAAAGTGCTAATCCAGTATATAATGGTAAAACTTAGTAACTACTTTTGAGTTGTCGAATGTTGTTCGTTTACATTTTTTGTGTTACTAAAGTTGTGTTTTCTGTGCAACACTAGGGAAACAAATTGATTCGTTTAGAATCCGAATATAGACAACAATGGAAATATATTCCATTCGAAAATAATTTCGTTCACAAGTGTCAGTATTTTTCTCTTGTTCTATATTCTATTTCAAGATGTTTTGTCTAAAATTAATATTTATATCAACAATTCTATATCAGTTCTTGGAATTTTTATTCTATTTGGGTTACTGAAGTAGTTTAAGTAAATATATAGGGTGTTTCTTATAGAGCGATACAAGTTTAAATCATAATAAAACATAGTAATATATTTTTGATATCAATGAAACGGTCTTTATTGGATAGAAAATTTTATGACATTAATGTTTATATATGATTTCGACCGTGTGGCTGCCATGGTGGCGCATACAAGGCGCAATCTGAAACACCAATTTTCACAAACAGCAGATAACATTCTGACCATCATCGTTTTTGAAGACATATGGGCTAATGACTCCGCCAGCCCATAAAGCGCACCAAACAGTAATTTCCTGTGGATTTAATGGTGTTTCGACAAAAGCTTGTGGATTCTCCTCGCTTTCACTCACATTCAACCAAAAATGGGGTTCATCGGAAAATAAAATTTTGAATGGACGAAGTGCACGATAAGTTTTACGAAAAGAACCATTATTTTGATTAAAAATTTCTACAATGTCAAAGCAAATTAAACAAAAAGCAACTATCAGCTGTTCAATTTGTGGTCAAATAAAGCAGTGACGCAAACTCAAAGTTGTATCACTCTATAAAAAACACCCTATATGCACAATTATATATATAACTCGAATTTATATTTTAAGAACAATTGCTATTGCATATATAAAGGGAATTTCGCTCTTCCCTTTCTATGTACATTTTGAAACTTGCAACAATTTTTGCTATATTTTCAATTTAAACAGGTTTTTTACATTTCCTGTAAATTTTTTAATATCTCAGATAGGGTGTTTTGCATTTGTGCGACAGTGTAGGATTTTGGAAACAATTTAATTTTTGAAATGCGATTTAGCTTTAATTTTTTTTATGTGTTAAATACCATTTTATGCAATACCTCTATTACGCCGGTATAATCATTTCGGTATGAACAATTTAATTTAATTTTAGGAACTAAAGACCAAATTTCTTCCGTGTACTAAAATTGTTTTAATATATTCTTTTGTTAATCGAATTCAGAGATCAGTAAGTTTTACGCACTACCAATGTATTAGTGCAAAATATTTGAACAGGTTTAAGGCCCAACTATAATATGCGTACTCTAGCGCAGGCGAATTTGCGAATGCATGCAATCAAATGTGTACAACCATAATTTGCTTTGCTAACTTTTCGTTGAATTTAATTTTCCTACGCATAGAGCGAAACTGATCGCATTTTCTTGAAAGGCCAACTGTTTGTTCGTTGTTATTGATAATTATTTTTAGATACACACATACCATATGTGCATACAAGAGAAGCTGCAATGTACGCCGAAATCAATTCTACACATAATTGAATAAATAATGTCAAAAATTAATGGAAACATTAAATGTTGTATATATATTATAGTGTGTTTGTTCGTTGTTATTGATAATTATTTTTAGATACACACATACCATACGTGCATACAAGAGAAGCTGCAATGTACGCCGAAATCAATTCTACACATAATTGAATAAATAATGTCAAAAATTAATGGAAACATTAAATGTTGTATATATATTATAGTGTATTTGTGTATTTTCCTATCATTTATGATACGTTGCCAACCACTTGCACACATTGTTGTACATTGTAGTACTTTCCAATTGATTTCTTCAATTACTTTCTAAATTGGTAATAACCTACTTGTGATAATATATTTATGTATGTATAAATTGAAAATATTTATATATGTATTTACATGTTATGAATATATCATAAATTAGTTTTTGCAGAAGTGCATTGCTTTACAACTGAGTGTAAGAATAATATAGCCACACAAATGTTCGCTTATGCATTTGTCAGTCTTTTCGTCGAGTTTTGACAGTAGCCAAAGCTGGCCTACGCATATAATAGTTGGGCCTTTAGTCTTTAATGCCCAATAAATCAGCGTATATTTAAATGTAGTTTCACTGCAACCTTAAATAAGCCTTCTATGCCTCTCATTGTACATTTAAATACTTTTGTTTCTTTTAATAAAAAGAAAACATTGTGATATTGAAAACATTTTTTAAAAATGTTAAAAAGTTATGTAATTAAAGCTAATTATCAATTATATATATAATGTGATATAGACACACATTTAAATACTTTGAATTCGCCTTTGTATACATACCATACTAACTAAACTCAATCACTAAAATAAAAGTTGCCAGACAGCTGTTTTTAGACAAACAAAAACATAGCCAAAAATGTGATCGCCACGTTTGGCGAGAAATCGCCATATCTGACAACGCTGCTGATTATGAGTAGAATTAACCGTATATATATATATATATATATATATATTATTGTATTGCGAAATGAAGCGCATTGCTGGTAACACGCTTGGAGACGCAGCATTAAAAGGCCTTTGGACAAAACGTTTGCCTGAATTTACCCAGCCGGTGGTCGCTGCCTCGTCTGGCCCCCCAACTGAATTCACGAAAATTGCCGATTCAATTGTCGATGCCATGGCACCGAACCAAATTCAACGTGTTCAGTCGCAAGCACCAAACGAAATCAGCGAACTACGTGCAGCTGTAATTGAGTTAAGCAAAAAATTTGAAAGACTTTCGACACGATCACGCTCACGTGGACCAAGTACACAACGCAACCGTTCTAAGAGTCGCCAAACATACCAAAGCGACAATTCTGGTAATGAATGCTGGTACCACAAGAAGTATGGCCGCAGCGCCGAAGCCCATGCAGACATAAGCGGCGGCAGAGTACGCAGCGTGCAGCCGTCACTTCCAACAACTGACTTGGTAGACAGGTGGAGGATGCAAGCGAAAGCTCCCCCACCAAATGTCAAATTTTTCGCTTACAGGTGAGAGACATATATAGTAATAAAAATTTTCTGGTCGATAGTGGCGCCGATGTATCCGTCCTGCCCTTAACGTCGAAGTCGTTTGATGTCCGTCCGACAGCTGTTGTTTTATACGCCACCAATGGTTCTCCTATTAAGGTCATCGGAGAAAAGCGCATTAAATTGGACCTAGGCTTGCGCCGAGACTTTCACTGGTCTTTTGTAATCGCAGACGTGACGTCACCGATTATCGGCTCCGATTTCATCAAACACTACGATTTGTTAATCGACCTGCGTCGTAATCGCCTGATCGACAACATAACCGGACTCGTCTCACAACTAACATCCTCATCGCATTTCGAAGCAGCCGTCATCAAAACGTACGACACAAATAATTCTTAGCCGACATTTTCGAGCAATTCGCTGACATCACCAAGCTCACGCCGTATGGTTCAGCAACAAAATCTTCTATTCCGCACAAAATTTAAACAACTGGTCAGCCCGTTTTTTGCAGACCGAGACGTCTTTCGCCGGAGAAGCTTTTGGCCGCTAAATCCGAGTTTGATTTTTTAATAAAAACTGGTATTTGTCAACCGTCTAACATCAATTGGTCAAGTCCGCTCCATATGGTAAAGAATACTGACGGTACCTGGAGGCCATGCGGAGACTACCGTGCTCTAAATGCTCGCACATTACCAGATCGGTACCCTCTGCCGTATCTGACGGATTTTACAACAAATCTGAGAGGTAAGAAAATTTTTTCAAAGATTGACCTTCAGAAAGCCTTCCACCAGGTACCGATCTCTCCCGATGACGTCCCGAAAACGGCAATTAGTACCCCATTCGGCCTCTACGAGTTCAAATTCATGACTTTCGGCCTGTGCAACGCCGCACAGACGTTTCAAAGGTTAATAAACGAGGTGTTGCGAGGCCTTGATTTCGTTTTTCCCTACATCGACGATATTTGCGTCGCATCAGCTTCGGCCGAACAGCATCGTCAGGATCTAATCGCAGTTTTTCGTCGTCTTCGAGACAATCATCTCACAATAAACGTAAACAAATGCGAATTTGGGAAAAGCGAAATAAAATTCCTCGGACATTTGGTCAACGCTGACGGCATTCGCCCTCTGCCCGAAAAAGTTGCGACTGTACTGGATTTTCCAAAACCCGAAGTGGCTCAAGAGCTTAAGAGGTTTATCACCATGGTAAACTTTTACAGGAAGTTCTTGCCACATGCGATATATTATCAAATGCAGCTGCAACAACTTATCATCGGCAATAAGAAAAACGACCGCAGCCCGCTGAAATAGGATTCGTCTACAGAAGCTGCTTTCGACCGCTGTAAGAGCGAACTGGCCAACGCTGCTCTCTTAGCGCATCCTGCTTCCGACGCCGAGTTGGCTTTGTATGTTGATGCATCTGATACAGCGGTGGGGGCAGCCTTGCATCAAAAAATTAATAGAAGCCTTCTACCTTTGGCATTTTATTCTAAAAAGTTTACGAGTACTCAACAAAAATATTCAACGTACGATCGGGAGCTAGCAGCGATGTATCAAGCCGTGTGTCATTTCCGTTATATGATAGAAGGACGGCGGTGTTACATAGTTACCGATCACCGACCGCTTATTTTTGCGTTTCAACAAAAACTTGAAAAAGCCTCGCCCCGCAGAATTCGTCAGCTCGATTTTATCAGTCAATTCACGACAGATATTCGCCATACGCCTGGTCTAGCAAACGTCACTGCCGACTCGCTGTCCCGCATCGACTCAATAAGTCAAATTGTAGATTACACCCGTATTGCAGCGGCTCAACAAATGGACGAAGAGCTTCAAAAAATGATTAAAAACGAAGGCACTATATCAAATTCTCTGAAATTGAAATATTTTCCAATCCCAGGTTGCAACGATGAGCTTATCTGTGACACAATAACATCTCGAGTTCGCCCTTGCATCCCGAAGGAGTTTCGTCAACAAATTTTAGCAAAACTCCACGATTTGTCTCATCCAGGTGTTCGGGCCACAACCAAACTCGTCACCAACCGATTTTGTTGGCCTGGGATTCGGAAAGATGCTGCTGTTTTCGTACGAAATTGTTTACAATGCCAGCGCTCGAAAGTTCAGCAACATACTCGTTCAGCTCCCGTCAAATATGAGCCGACGAAAGAACGTTTCGCTCATATTAACATAGACATCGTTGGTCCGTTCCCATTATGTGAACGCCAACGATATTGCCTAACAATTATTGACCGTTTCACTCGTTGGCCGGAGGCAGTTCCGATTCCTGACATGTCAGCTGA
>OY776281.1:40040402-40110402 GCA_963675445.1 Linnaemya vulpina
AGCTGAATACGAGGCGACGATTGTAGCCAACGACTTTCGTATTCGGTGTTCGTGTAGTCCTTATTGTGTTTAATGCTGGCATAACACGGTTGTTGTAGCATTTTCGGTGAGGAGAGTAGTTTTTGGTTGGCACAATTTTACAACCAGCTTCAATCCCGCATTAGCAGAACAAATCTAAAATATACGCACTTATGAAAACAAAGAAAACACAGGTTTTGTGTTTCTATTTTACAGAGCGTTTTTAGTCTTCAGATGTCCATCTTTGTGTAAACATGAATATGAAAATAGAAGGGGGTTTATAACGGTAACAAACATTAGAACTAATAAAATAAACTCATAAAAGTTTTTGCAGTAACTAGTAAAAGTAAAAATTTTTGGTTACAGAAAATTTCAGCAATATTTCACTGAAATTACTTAAATAAATTTTAATGGTTGCATGAATAAGCAAAAACTTCTCTTGATTTTTGAATAGTCTTTTTAATTATGTGTGAGAAAATAATCTTATATGAATGTACCTTTGAAAATTCACTTTTCATGTTTGTGCAAATTGCACTACATACTTTTGTTTGTTTGTTTATTTGTCTAAAAAAGCAATTATATTTAAACTATGAAAACATTAGTTAATAATATAAGTAATATTTTACATATGTATATGAGTATTTTTAATATGGTCCTAGTTGATTTCTTCAACATTTGATTTAGGCTTTATTTATTTACATGAAAATATATTTATAATGAAACTCAAAATTCCTCATAAGATTATTGCCAATTCCTCATCACTTATTCCAGTATATATCCCATCAGTTTGTTTCAAAACGCATATGTGTAGCGAACGAAAAATAACACCAAATGAACAAAGAAATAATAACACACTTAAAGCTGTGTATACGTTTACAATTTTATGCCAGATGAGTTCATCCAGTGTGTTTTGAAAAGAACAAAAGTTGTGCGGAC
Source organism: Linnaemya vulpina (assembly GCA_963675445.1). Lineage (NCBI taxonomy): Eukaryota > Metazoa > Arthropoda > Insecta > Diptera > Tachinidae > Linnaemya > Linnaemya vulpina. The sequence continues at coordinate 40,041,357 of OY776281.1, forward strand.
TAAAAATTAGTCTTGTGTGCACTAGGCCTAAAGAACTGAAGTTGACTGCAAAAGTACTACTTTTTATTTTGTTAATGTGTCATTAATGCTCATACATATTCATATATATTTTGAAGTAATGTAACTTTTTCAGGTCAATTTACCGTCTTTATTTCCATTTCTTATTTCTAATTATAGTTATTTATTAATCAAAGTGAGAAAACATTATTGTTTCTGGCGCAATGTTAACGCTGTAATATAGGCTACTAATTTAAGCGTAAAAGCTAAACGCTAAATTACGTTGAGCCTTGCGTCGTAATTTAGGTTGATCTGTTAGGAATACACATGGGCAAATACACTGTGGTTTATAAGTTTCTTTTTACAAAATGGCAGCAAATGAGAGTGTGTGGTCAAGTTCGATATATATACATAATGGAAAGGAAAAGGTATACCATCCAAAGCCTGCGTATACAGCAAAATATAGAAAGAACAATGAACATAAAAGAGGATACCGACAATATCAATGCTAGCTATGTTGTTGCTATTAAATAAGACAAACTGCAATACCAACTTTTAAAATTTGACTGTGCTTAAAATATACCTGTGATATTAATTTAATATAAGTAAAATTGTACTAGTATTGTTATCAATATGTATCTAATGTTATAATAACTATAAAATTGTGAGTATAACTTTATTAATTCAAAATATTTTTCCTAACTGTAATTATGATATGTTTTATATTTAAACAGACAAAAGAATCCCTCAAGAAGTCAACAAACAATTGACGAAACGTTGGGTAAAAATTGTAATAAATTGTTTTATTAACATTGAATACGTTAGGCCGGACTAGCTTAAGAAAATTCTTTATATATTGAAACTTTAAACTTGGCTAAAAAAACTGAAGTAACACTGATACAGTTTAGTTTATCCAACAACAACACAAGTATTATTTATCCTACATTAATTTACGCATCAATATGTTTCACTTCGGACAAATGATCTATTTGATACTATATAAAAGTACATAATAATTTTCTGTAAAAAACAATTACGGATACCGCCTTACAATTTTGATTGTTGAATGCTCAAGGCAAACTAACCAATTTTTTGTTCTATTCGAACAAATTACTACATAAGCAGCGTTGACAAATGTTCAGTCTTAACTGATTTTAGCAGTTTTTTGGAGTAATGAAAGGTTTCCGATTTTTTATAAAAAAATAAGCTTTTTTACAATTATGTCAGAATATATATACGTGTATATATTATATCCGAGTATGTAATACTAATTTGTCTAATTTTCAAAACTGTTGTAAAGATTATAATAATACACCAAGTGGTGTGATACTGATTGAAGATGCTGCACCTCATTCAAGCAAAAACATAAAAAGAAACCTACCAAATTATAATAAATCACAGGAAGAGCACTCATTGTTCAAGGATTGGATCAGCAGTAATGATAATGGTTATGCTTTTTGTAAGCTTTATACCTCTGAAATAAAAACAATGCGTGGCATATCAGGCTTAAAGATGCATATTTTAAGATCAAAACACTAAGCAGGTGCAAAAGCTATACAAGTTTATTCGGGATCTAACTTATATTATTGTAACATTTTAGAACTGCAATAAAAAAATTAAATGATATCGATTACATTTATTTTGAGGTAACAGTTTTTTGTTCTAAAAATCAGTATTTTTTTCTCGAATTGTAAGTTTTTTTTTCAAAAAGGATATGGCAACACTGTACACACATCGGCTGACGTACAACAATAAATTAGGACGCAAAGCGTTGTCTGGCTGTCAAAATTTCTCATGCACATACAAAATGTATGAGATCAACCGAAATAACGCGGCGTCAACGCTTTGCAGTTGGAAAATCCAGTTTTGACAGCGCGTAAGGCGTAGTACACACAAGACTAATTAGGCATTAAACACAATAACGACAGCAGGCTACGAGCTACAACCTGTCAAAATTAGCATAAACGCATTGAAATGGGAATGACTATTTTAGCGACGACACACCCACACGACGACCGACCACCGTTGTAGCTGTAGCCAAAATTAAACAAATTTCTATTTTGGTGAGCGACAATGAGTAGATGCAATGTTGCCAGTATAATATAAATAAATTCAACTACTGTAAACTTGAAAATATATTGTTTTATTATAAAAAAAAAACAACAAGCTATATTTTCAAGCTAATAAAATGATTTCTTGTCATATACTGTGGACTTTAAATGTATTTTATTGGAATAACACTATTTAAGAGTATTACATATGTGAAAGCGGCTACACTGGCGTATGAAGAGAATTCTACTACAAACAACAACACATGGTTATTGTTTTGGTGGTGTCGTTCTGCAAATAATTAAGTAGCTGAATACGAGGCGACGATTGTAGCCAACGACTTTTGTAGTCGGTGTTCGTGTAGGCTGCTGTCCTCATTGTGTTTAATGCTTTATACTGGCACAACACGGTTGTTGTAGCATTTTCGGTGAGGGGCCTGGTTTTTGGTTGGCACAATTTTTCAACCAGCTTCAATCCCGCATTAGCAGAACAAAACTAATATATACGTACTTATGAAAACAAAGAAAACACAGGTTTTGTGTTTTTATTTTACAGAGCGTTTTTAGTCTTCAGATGTCCATCTTTGTGTAAACATGAATATGAACATAGACGGGGGTTTATCACGGCAACAAACATTAGAACTAATAAAAGAAACTCATAAAAGTTTTTGCAGTAACTAGTAAGAGTAAAAATTTTTGGTTACAGAAAATTTCAGCAATATTTTACTGAAATTACTTAAATAAATTTTAATTGTTGCATGAATAAGTAAAAACTTCTCTTGATTTTTGAATAGTCTTTTCAATTATGTGTGAGAAAATAATCTTATATGAATGTACCTTTAAAAATTCACTTTTCATGTTTGTGCAAATTGCACTACATACTTTTGTTTGTTTGTTTATTTGTCTAAAAAAGCAATTATATTTAAACTATGAAAACATTAGTTAATAATATAAGTAATATTTTACATATGTATATGAGTATTTTTAATATGGTCCTAGTTGATTTCTACAACATTTGATTTAGGCTTTATTTATTTACATGAAAATATATTTATAATGAAACTCAAAATTCCTCCTAAGATTATTGCCAATTCCTCATCACTTATTCCAGTATATATCCGATCAGTTTGTTTCAAAACGCAAATGTACAGCGAACGATAAATAACACCAAATGAACAAAGAAATACTAACACACTTAAAGCTGTGTATACGTTTACAATTTTATGCCAGATGAGTTCATCCAGTGTGTTTTGAAAAGAACAAAAGTTGTGCGGACTAAAAATTAGTCTTGTGTGCACTAGGCCTAAAGAACTGAAGTTGACTGCAAAAGTACTACTTTTAATTTTGTTAATGTGTCATTAATGCTCGTACATATTCATATATATTTTGAAGTAATGTAACTTTTTCAGGTCAATTTACCGTCTTTATTTCCATTTCTTATTTCTAATTATAGTTATTTATTAATCAAAGTGAGTAAACATTATTATTTCTGGCGCAATGTTAACGCTGTAATGTAGGTTACTCATTTAAGCGTAAAAGCTAAACGCTAAATTACGTTGAGCTTTGCGTCGTAATTTAGGTTGATCTGTTAGGAATACACATGAGCAAATACACTGTGGTTTACAAGTTTCTTTTTACAAAATGAAAGCAAATGAGAGTGTGTGGACAATTTTGATATATATACATATATATGTATATATATATATATATATATATATATATATATATATAAATATATATATATATATATATATACACATATATATATATATATATATATATATATATATATATATACACATATACATACATATATATATATATATATATATATATATATATATATATATACATATATATATATATATATATATATATATATATACATACATATACATACATATATATATATATATATATATATATATATATATAAATAAATGTTCTATTTTTTATTGTACTGTTTTTTGTATCATGATGCACTAAATACACTGTTCTCAAATTTGACACTTTGACAAACTAGTGGGAGACCCAGGTGCTAACCATTTTTTAGATTTAATTTTCTCAAGTCTTAAAATCTTACAAGCAGTCCAAAAATCTTGCATGTGATGTTTTTTTATTTTAATTTACATTCTTCAATTTGTGTTTCTCAATTGTAACTTATTAAAATATATAAATTAAATAACACAAAGAAAGTTTCACACACCACTGTAAAGGAGAACATATGAAAATAAACAAAAATAATAAATATTTTTTGCAGTGTCGAACTCCAAGTAAAATTAATATTTTCTTACAAAATTTTCTATTTTTGCATAGACTACACAAATAGACATCACAAACTACTGTAAATTAATATAAAAAACAAGCTTGCCTTTGTTGATAGGAATGAACAATTCATACACAATGATTTCTTCCTTTTAGTACTTTAATGTTCATCAAAATTTTGTGCGTTGAGTGAAAAAGCCAAGTAGACAGGTTGACAAGTTTGATTCGACCTATCATTAAAATGAGCAAGTGTTCAACCTGCCAGTGGTTCGATAGCCTTAAAATTAACAACGTTTATAAAAGTTAAGGCCCAACTATAATATTCGTAGGCTAGCTTTGGTTATTGTCAAAACTCGACGAAAAGACTGCCAAATGCATATGCGAACATTTGTGTGGCTATATTATACTTACACTCAGTTGTAAAGCAATGCACTTTTGCAAAAACTAATTTATGATATATACATAACATGTAAATACATATATAAATATTTTCAATTTATACATACATATATATATTATCACAAGTAGGTTATTACCAATTTAGAAAGTAATTTAAGAAATAAATTGGAAAGTACTACAATGTACAACAATGTATAACAATGTGTGCAAGTGGTTGGCAACGTATCATAAATGGTAGGAAAATACACAAATACACTATAATATATATACAATAAACAAACGCTAAACATTTAATGTTTCCATTAATTTTTGGCATTATTTATTCAATTATGTGTAGAATTGATTTCGGCGTACATTGCAGCTTCTCTTGTGTGCACGTATCACAGTCTATGGTATGTGTGTATCTAAAAATATTTATCAATAACAACGAACATACAGTTGGCCTTTAAAGAAAATGCGATCAGTTTCGCTCTATGCGTAGAAAAATTAAATTCAACGAAAAGTTAGCAAAGCAAATTATGGTCGCACACATTTGATTGTATGTATAGGCAAATTCGCCTGCGCTAGCGTACGCATATTATAGTTAGGCCTTTAGAGTTTGATTAATTTCTTTATTCGCCAGTGTATCCGCTTACATGTATGTCATACTCTTAAATAGTGTTATTCCAATAAAAAATATTTAAACTCCACAAAATATGACAAGAAATCATTTCATTTTCTTGGAAATATAGTTTGTTGTTTCTTTTTGTATAATAAAACAATATATTTTCAAGTTTACATTAGTTAAATTTATTTATATTATACTGGCAACATTGCATCTACTCATTGTCGCTCGCCGCAAGCATAATTATGAAGCTTTATAAAATCCTACAAACAAACTACAACAAAATTATTAACAGAAATATTAGAAATATTCAAATACCACAAAATTAAGAGCTAAACTAAAGACGTCATTAACTTTTCTTATAAAATGCAGAAAAATGGGATTAATGCCGAATTTCTTGACGAATGTAACAAAAAACGTTCAACTGTTGTTTAATTATAATAAATATGTACCTCTTGACACACAAACAAAAATTAAAACCCTTATTGGAAAACATACATGGAATTTTCATGTAAAGATTTTAAAATTAATAATATAAATTAAAACATGCGGAAATATCAGCTATTGACTATGATTTAGAAAAACGTATCGCATATCTGAAAGAAAATATGTCTGAAGACAATTTTACATTACTATGTAAAAGTGAAGACATTATATCTCAAAATATAAAAAGTAAGCTCAAAAAAACACAAATCAAGAAATTTGACGCATTAAGAAATATCTATGAGAAAAAACCATTTATAAAATACAACAAAAGCTGGTTCATAAATAAGACTGACACAGAAATTCCTGAAAACTCAAAAAAATTATTGTCTTTAGGTCCAAAATTCGCTCTTCCAATAACAAAACAACAATTTCCAATATTTAAATGCATTGCAGACGGAGAAGATATCATACAAACAAACAAAGAAAAAGAAAAACAAGAGATTGCCAGAACAAAACTTGTAATGACGATGGATAACTACCTAAATAAACGATCATTAACAACAGATGAAAAAGCTATCGTCCGCACAGTGGAAAAAACAAAAAAAATTTTTTGAAAAGAAATAATAATATTTTGATTTTAAAGGCAGATAAAGGTAATACGACGGTAGCAATGGAGAAGATAGATTATGAGACAAAAAATGAGGGATATCATAAAAGATATGGGTAAATAGAGACGATTAAAAACAGATCCAACAACAAAACTACAGACGCGGAACAACAAATTAGTGGAGAAGCTGTTTAGTCAAAATATAATAGATGCTAGAGATAAATATAAACTACTGACATCAGTAGCCACTGCTACTAGAATATATGGACTCCCAAAAGTCCACAAAGAAGGTATGCCGCTAAGACCGATTTGTCCATCAACAAATTCTCCATCGTACGGTCTATGCAAATACATAACTCAGATTTTGAAGAACATTACTAAGACATCAAATTATAATGTAAAGGACGCAGTAGAGTTTAAAAGAAAAATTTACCAAGAAACAGTTTCTCAAGGGGAGATATTAGTATCTTTTGATGTGATATCACTTTTTCCAAGTATACCCGTCAATCTGGCAATCAATTTAATAAAGGACAAATGGGACAAAGTTTCCCAACATACAAATATACCTAAAGATCTGTTTGTGGACATTATTACGTTTTGTATAAAAGATAATAGGTATTTTAAGTATAACGGCAAGATTTATGAACAATTAAAAGGAATGCCTATGGGATCACCAGCCTCACCGGTGATTGCTGATATTATCATGGAAGAACTACTAGACCGCAGCATAGAAAAACTAGACATAAGACCAAGAGATCTAAGCAAATATGTGGACGATTTCTTTTGTATCATTAAGCGCAGTAGTGTAGATGAAACACTAAAATGTTTAAATAATTTCCATTGAAGGATTCAATTTACGATAGAAGTAGAGAAAGATGGAAAGCTACCGTTTTTAGATGCCTTAATTATAAGAGAAAATAATTTTTTAATAACTGATTGGTATCAAAAATCAACTGCGTCGGGGAGAATTATAAACTTCCATTCTAACCACCCAAAACACGTCAAAATAAATACGGCTAAGAACTTTGTCACAAGAGTTTTAAAAATAAGCGATAATAAATTTCACAACGAAAACTACAAAAAAAATAAGAAAAATATTACTAAAAAACAGCTTTTCATATCCCTTAACAATCAACATCATACGGGACACGATAAAGAATTGAAACAAAATACATACACCAAAATCGAAAAAGATTTACAAGTCGTTAACACACGTACCAGATTTCTCAGAGAGAATCACGCAATCCAATATCTACAACAGTGATGACGTTAACATTGCTCTAAAAAACACGAACACTTTAAACTTCCTCTTTTCGAATACAAAAACAAAATTAGACAAGTTAGATAAATATAATGTTATCTACAAAATACCTTGCAATGGGGATGGCAAAAATGTATATAAGAAAATATATGTAGGAACAACAAAATCAAAACTTAGGACAAGATTGTAGAAACGAAAATTTGGAACAAAAAAACGCATTAGCAGCCCACTGTGCAATGCATGGTCACTCGCCAGACATAAATAATACAGAAATATTACAACAAGAACATAATTATATAAGAGATTCACTGTAGAAATGCTACATATAATTAACACTCCCGCCGAAATTAGGATGAACTACAAAAAAGACACGGAAAATTGCGCGTATAGACATATAATAACAAAACACAATAAACCAAAACAAATTTAGTAAACATTTAACCCTTTTCAAAATTAGACGACTTTACTCAATAGTAAGACAAAATATATTTACGTGTTGTTATGTTTATAATTTTAAGCACTTGTTTATAAATAATTCTTTAGTTAATTAAAATCAAATTATATTTTTGTGATACTAAATGTTGTAACAACAAAATTGTTTTTTCAGTTTTTCCTGAAGAAGAACACCGAAGGTGTTCGAAATATCGAAATAATAAAATATTTACAAATATAACGAGATAAAACATAACAAGAGCTTTATTTTCGAGTCTTAGACCTAGAGCCTGAAGAATAATTATAAGAAGAATTTAAGTAAAAAACAAGGTCGAATAAAATACAAAAAATAATTGCTCACCAAAATAGAAATTAGTTTAATTTTGGCTACAGCTACAACGGTGGTCGGTCGTCGTGTGGGTGTGTCGTCGCTAAAATAGTCATTCCCATTTCAATGCGTTTATGCTAATTTTGACAGGTTGTAGCTCGTAGCCTGCTGTCGTTATTGTGTTTAATGCCTAATTAGTCTTGTGTGTACTACGCCTTACGCGCTGTCAAGACTGGATTTTCCAACTGCAAAGCGTTGACGCCGCGTTATTTCGGTTGATCTCATACATTTTGTATGTGCATGAGAAATTTTGACAGCCAGACAACGCTTTGCGTCCTAATTTATTGTTGTACGTCAGCCGATGTGTGTACAGTGTTGCCATATCCTTTTTGAAAAAAAAACTTACAATTCGAGAAAAAAAACTGATTTTTAGAAGAAAGAACTGTTACCTCAAAATAAATGTAATCGACATTATTTAATTTATTTATTGCAGTTCTAAAACGTTACAATAATATAAGTTAGATCCCCAATGAACTTGTATAGCTTTTGCACCTACTTGGTGTTTTGATCTTAAAATATGCGTCTTTAAACCTGATATACCACGCATTGTTTTTATTTCAGAGGTTTAAAGCTTACAAAAAGCATAACCATTATCATTACTGCTGATCCAATCCTTAACCAATGAGTGCTCTTCCTGTGATTTATTATAATTTGGTAGGTTTCTTTTTAGGTTTTTGCTTGAACGAGGTGCAGCATCTTCAATCAGTATCACACCATTTGGTGTATTATTATAATCTTTACAACAGTTTTGAAAATTAGAGAAATTAGTATTGCATACTCGGATATATATACACGTATATATATTCTGACATAATTGTAAAAAAGCTTATTTTTTTATAAAAAATCTGAAACTTTTCATTACTCCAAAAAACTGCTAAAATCAGTTAAGACTGAACATTTTTCAAGGCTGCTTATGTAGTTATTTCTTTGAATAGAACAAAAAATTGGTTAGTTTGCCTTGAGCATTCAACAATCAAACTTGTAAGGCGGTATCCGTAATTGTTTTTTACAGAAAATTATTATGTACTTTTATATAGTATCAAATAGATCATTTGTCCGAAGTGAAACATATTGATGCGTAAATGAATGTAGGATAAATAATACTTGTGTTGTTGTTGGATAAACTAAACTGTATCAGTGTTACTTTAATTTTTTTAGCCAAGTTTAAAGTTTCAATATATGAAGAATTTTCTCAAGCTAGTCCGGCCTAACGTATTCAATGTTAATAAAACAATTTATTATATTTTTTTACCAAACGTTTCGTCAATTGTTTGTTGACTTCTTCAGGGGTTCTTTTGTCTATTTAAATATAAAACATATCACAGGTATATTATAAGCACAGTCCAATTTTAAAATTTGGTATTGCAGGTTGTTATTTAATAGCAACAACATAGCTAGCATTGCTATTGTCGGTATCCTCTTTTATGTTCATTGTTCTTTCTATATTTTGCTGTATACACAGGCTTTCGATGGTGTACCTTTTCCTTTCCATTATGTTTTAAATTTAAATAGACAAAAGAACCCCTGAAGAAGTCAACAAACAATTGACTATATATGTAAATTATATATGTATATATATATATATATATATATACATATATGTATATATATATATATATATATATATATATGTATATAATATAAATAAATAAATAAATATATATATATATATATATATATATATATATATATATGTATATAAATATATATATATATATATATATATATATATGTATGTATTTATATATATACATATATATATATATATATATATATATATATATATCTATATATATGCGTATATATATATATATATATATATATATATATATATCTATATATATGCGTATATATATATATATATATATATATATATATATACATATATGTATGTATGTATATATATATATATATATATATATATGTATACATATATATATATGCATATATGTATATATATATATATATATATATATATATGTATATATATATATATATATATATATATATATATATATATATTTTATAAATATATATATATATATATATATATATATATATTATAGATTTATATTATATATATATATATATATATATATATATATATGTATATATATACATATATATATATATATATATATATATACATGTACATATATATATATATATATATATATATATATCTATATACATATATATGCGTATATATATATACATATACATATACATATATATATATATATATATATATATATATACATACATATATATATATATATATATATATATATATATATGTATATATATACATATATATGTATATATATATATATATATATATATATATATATATATATATATATGTATATTTATGTATATATATATACACACAGAGCGAAAACTGCCTAGTAGATTCAAGAAGATTTTCTCTATGAAACGTTTTTGGGATGAGGGTTATTCCAGCAGAAAGAAACGAAGAGTTTTTCAAAGAGACTTCTTATTGTTTTTATGTGCTAAATCTTTTTTAATTTTTTCAATAAGTAAAACACATGAAATTAAGATACTTATTTACCATTTTTTACTCAAATTCCGTTATTTTTGGCACCAAAAAAACAAACCATAGAGAAAATATTCTTGATTTCATTAGGTTTTCTTTTAAATTGTATAAAACAAGAATTTCTTATTAATTTCATTGGGCTGTCTTATTAATTTTTAAAAAAAGAATTTCTGATTGATTTCTTTTAGCCTACTTAATACTTTTTTCTAATTAAGTCTTCCTTCTTGATTTCATTAAGTTTCTATTTGATTATGTGTAAAATATCTTATTTATTTTTTTAATAAGAATATTTTTTTGATTATATTAGTTGGCTTGTTATTTCATGAATGCAAACAAATCAACATAGAGACAATTTTGTATGATATTTTTGTTTTTACATTTATAATATTTTTGTGTGTTTTTGTATAAGTGTTGCGGCGAACATCTCTAACTAGTTTAAGTCAAACTTTTAGTTTAAAGTGGACAAGTGATAAATTAAGAAGTGAAAAACGTAATAACAATATGTTTGCTTAAAAAAAGGAAAGTTATTATTTAAATTAATTAAATCTAATTGATAAATAATGGGCTCTATTTGGCAAAACGCATCGAAGAGTGAAAAATAATAGGGAAAACAAAAGTGTTTTGAAATGGAAATATATATATATATATATTTCCATATATATTGGATATATATATATATATATATATATATATATATATATATATTGGATATATATATATATATATATATATATATATATATATATGTAAATCTTTATATATTATTCGTTCTCTATCAAAAATAAAAATTTCCATCAAAAATGCTGGTTGCAGCACAATTGCAGGAAAATTATTTTCTCTTTGGACTAATGTTGTAAAGGAAAAATCTGATGACATTTCTACCACTCCGGAGGAATCATTTAAAGATTACGTATTAACATTGGAAATTCCTTAAAGTAATATATATATATATATATATATATATATATATATATATGTAAATCTTTATATATTATTCGTTCTCTCTCAAAAATAAACATTTCCATCAAAAATGCTGGTTGCAGCACAATTGCAGGAAAATTATTTTCTCTTTGGACTAATGTTGTAAAGGAAAAATCTGATGATATTTCTACCACTCCGGAGGAATCATTTAAAGATTACGGTTTAACATTGGAAATTCCTTAAAGTAATATATATATATATATATATATATATATATATGTAAATCTTTATATATTATTCGTTCTCTCTCAAAAATAAACATTTCCATCAAAAATTCTGGTTGCAGCACAATTGCAGTCCACGTGATCAGGTAATTTCTTTCTGAGGGTAACGAGGAAAACTAGAATCGATGAGATACAAAATGCCAGTTGTTTGGCGAATATATTTTATGAATGACCACGATACAATGATTTCTAATATTATGAACTTGTAAGGCTTGACAATTTTGATGTTTTTTATAAATATGTTAATTTTTTATAATTATATTCTATTACTTCCAAATGTTTTATTATGTTTTTACTTACTGAGAACTGAATATAGAATTATTATTATTTATATTTTTTATTTTTATAGAATATTCTTCCAAATATTTATAAGTGAATTTGTTAATAAAAATCCATAATATCAAACAAACTCAAGACGTATTATTAAAGAAAAGAAGAAGAAAGCCTCATAAAATTAAGACGAAAATCTTTTTAAAAAAATAAAAAGGAAGCCATTTAAAATCAAATAATTAAATACGAAAACCTAATAAAATCAAGAAGAAAAAAAAAAAAAAAAAAGAAAACCAAGACAAGAAGATATACATAAGTAAGAAAACATATTTAATTTTTTTCAATCTGAGAAAATAATATTTGTCGTTACATATTGTAGTGAATTTTATTTTGGTTAGGTTGCATTTTTTTTGTCAAATTTGTGAATACAATATTTGCCATCAGTAGGTATTAATTTTTACAATATATCCTCTGATAACGCAGTTTTATACTAATGCAAGTTATATTTAAATGTGAATATGAAATCATGATTATTATCCACATACATATTTCCAGCTAGAGACAATATTACTCTCAACACATAGCGTACTTTTAATCTGATAATCCCACGGGATATAGACTTACGGGTGAAATCGCGGGGCGCAGCTAGAATAAACATATATATATATATATATATATATATATATATATTGTATATATATATATATATATATATATATATATATATATATATTGTATATATATAAATATATATTGCTTTTGTATCTTTACATGTAAACATTTAATCCTCCTTAAAACTAGACGACTTTACTCAAAGTTTTTCCTGAAGAAGAGCACCGAAAGTGTTTGAAATATCGAAATAATAAAAAATATATAGACACATACTGAGATAAAACATAATAAGAGTTTTATTTTCGATTCTTAGTCCTAGATCCTGAAGAATAATTACAATAAGAATTTAAGTTGAAAACACGGTCGAATAAAATACACAAATAAATTTTGGAATAATTTCAGATACAACATACACAACGAAGTATCTCATGGAAAGCAGTTCAAAATATATGTTCTCAGAATTATTAAAAATATCTTCTAAAAAGTAATCTGCATATACATCATGTCAAAATCAATATCAACCCTTTCATTAGAGCCTATTTCAGTACGTTTACTTAAAGAATATAGTAACGATTGTAGTAACAAATAAAACAATGAAACACAATGCGTCGATGCTCAAGTGAGTCAATAGAGTTGGCTACCCTACCGTCACCTATGAGTTTCTTCGACCTCTCCTGTACGCGGTCAAGTTGCCTCAAAACAGTCTTTGAAGCGCCGGTGCATACATGAGAGTTGTACTCCATTTTAGGTCGAATATAATGGTATAAATAGTAAGGTGATCAGAGGGGATGGAGTATGTCTTACACCGCCTTAGAAAGCCGAGGCACTTAAATGCTTCTTTTGAAACATGAACAATGTGCTCTGCCCATCGAACATCACACTGGATCTTTATGCCAAGAACATCAAGAGGTTCTGATTCCTCAATTTTTATACCACCCATGTTTACTGATCAAGCAGCGTGATCAGGCTTGCGTCTATGTGTAATCAAGCAGCATTGTATCTTGCGAGCATTGAAATTTACCCTGTTTATGCGACCCCATTCAGAAAATTTGTTGAGGTCACAGTTGAGTGCAACATTCATATTATACCTTATCGCCCCGATCTCTGACGATGTCGGCCTATTATCGAAAGCATATGAATGGCACAGGCTGCAAAAAAGTAGATAGGATTTAAGGTCTGACATAGAAGGTCATTTAGAAATATAAGAAAAAGTGTAGGAGAACGAACAGAGCTTTGCGGTACCCCAGAGTTGATATTATACTCGTTTGATGAAATCCCGTCTATAACAACTCTTATAGCACGATTTCTGACAAAGCTCGATATGAATCGAGAGAAGACGTCACCGACACCAGAAGCCATAAGTTTCGACACAAGTGCTCCGTGCTACACACTGCCGAATGCTTTAGAAATATCCAGAGCCACTACTTTACTGTCGCCGAAGTGGTGTATAGATTGGCGCCACTTTTCCGAAAGGAAGGCCAATAGGTCCCCCGTAGAGCGGCCCCTACAGAAGCCATATTGCCGGTCGTTAAGTAAGCTGTTAGGCTCTATATATTTCACAAGGTGGAAATTCACCATGCTTTGCATCACCTCGGAAAGCGCAGAACAAATAGCGATTGGGCGGTAGTTTTTGGGGTTTGTTAGCCTCTCCCTTTTTTGGGATTGGCGTTACATGAGCAACCTTCCAGCATGAGGGAATTGTAGGGTAAATAGTGCTGAAAAGGGTTGCCAGAGGAAGAGCTAAAGTCGAAAAGCACTGCTTTAAGATCAGTGTTGGAATTCCATTCAGCCCAGGAGACTTGTTTACATTGAGATCCGATAGGACCTTTTTAACCGCCCGAAAGCGTATCTTTGGCATAGTTGTGAATACGCCCTCAAGAATCGGCAGTGGTTGATTGCCTTCCGGCAAGTCCAAATTACTTGCGAATATTTCAGCTAAGAGGTTAGCTTTATCAACCGGTTCAGTGAATAATTGGTCACCCTTCAAAAGGGTCGGGATGGGAGAACTAATATCATCCTTTACTCTTTTAACGAATGACCAGAAACTTTTACTGCCCCGAAAGAGAGGTAGAAAGAATTTTAGAAGACGCTGCTCGTAAAGAGCTTTTTGGCATCTTAGTACCTTGTCACACGAAGATCTCGCCCTTTTGAGCAACATATCAGTTTCAACGTTTTTGTTAGTACGCCAAATCCTGAATGCAGCCTCTTTGGATCTGACAGCAATTCTGCATGTCTAATTAAACCATGACTTCTATTTAGGATTAATCGGAATTCGCTTGGATGGAATGAAGGTTTTCATTCCGAGCAATATTATATTTTCCACCATTTTCGCCATGGCATCGACATTACTATCAACAAAGCAAATTTTCCAATTGAAATGCCTAAAGAAATCGTTGAGCTCATCCCAATGAGCCTTTTCGTAGATATATTTTAAAAGTTTCGTAGCTAGGTGTGAAACATTTCGAAGTTCTGTAATCGAAAAGGAGACTGAAATTGTGCAATGATCCGAGCTCCCGAGAGGTGCGCTGACACCCACTATATATTTGTCTGCATATGAAGAAAGAAAAAGGTCGATGGTATTATGTTGATGCCCATCAACACACGAAATATGTGATGGCTCATTCACTAGCTGCGCGAGGTGGTTATGCGCTGCGAATAGCTCAGCATAGCCTTCTGATGTTGTGTGGCTCGAATGGGGAAGCCAAGATGAATTATAAACATTAAAATTACCAGCAACAACGATTTCACTGTTCGGATAATTTTCTATGATCTTCGATATGGAGTCGGAAAGGGCGTCGAAGTTAGAGATAGTTTTTTCCCTTTCCGCGTTTGGACTTCTGTAAAAAAACCCGAAATGCAAAAGATGTGCCCTGATTTTGAATTTAACCCAAATGTAGCTAAATTCTGGATCAAGTGGGTCTAATGATTACTGACGCTGGTACACAACTTCATTGCGTATATAGATTGCAAGGCACCTATGAAGAAAGAATAGGGATAGTAGGTGATATCCAGGTATGTGAAAATCCTGTAGATCAGCATTTTCAGACACCTTAGTCTCACATAAGGCGAAAACATCCGGACGATGGAGACAAACGTGAGCATACACAGAGACAAAGTTTGCCCGCAACCCGCGTATGTTGCAGAAGTCAATTCTGAATCGACTTGCCATAAAAACCAAGAAAAAACAAAGTGAATGATTCGATCTTATCTTGCCAATGCTAATATGCTAGTCACTGTTTAAAGGTTATTTAGTGATCAGTGTTAAGCCTTCATCACTAGATTCCAACAGTGACCAAGAATACAGCATCAACAATACAAGACTTTTAAATTTGAGCGAAAGATTAGGACTTGAACACAATGATACCCATTGGGGGACCATAAAAGCCCTGATCCGGTCATCGTGAGTCGAAGTGCCAACACTGGTTTGTAGTGCCATTTCTTTAGTTTTGTTGTTTGTGTTATTAAGTGATGCGTTTATTTGTTTTGTATATTTTGATTTTGATTATTTAAATTGTTGTATGTGGTGTTATTTAGGATATGTATTATTTGTGTTAATTCTGCACTTTTTAAGTTCTGGACAGCATTTAGTTCTTGTATTCTTAAATTGATTTGTTTTTTTGAATGATCACTATTGCACAAATAATAAAATAACGATTGTGACGTTTATTTTTCTAATTTTGAAATGTATTTTTGATTTGTACTAAAGAGATGCGCGTGTGCGCCGGACGAGCGATAAGACACTACTCTGTATCTTGATCTGTGATTTACTTGCTTTTTTAATTTATCCAGAAGTGTGTGTAATTTAGAAACCAAAAATATAGTTTTTTGATACAAAAACGAAAAACGTTTTTTTAATTGCCATATTTTTAATACATTAATAAAGTATATATAAAGAAATTATTTCTGATAATAGCCAAGACTTCAAAAAATCATAGTCCGTTAAAATATCAACCCGAATTACCAAGTGGAAGTCACTCTCAAAGATGAGTGAATCCATATGGATACATAGGAGCGAAAGGGTTAACCAGTAAATCGACTTAATTAATATATGTGGGTTGCGAATTTCACACGCATTTTTTCAAATTTGTTTGAATATATATGTTGTCGTGTCAATTTCAGACACATTTTGGTTTTTGCGATTGCTTCCATTTCTTATAGTTCTTTAATTACTTGCATGCTTACAGTTCCATCAGGTATTTGAAAGTTACATTTCAACCACCCATTTCGCAAAGATTTTATTAAGTACGGGAAATCATATGCACAAAAAACTTTTTAGCCATTTAGTTAATAAAATGGAGTTTGCACAGATATCTTCAGGCTGGAAAAACATTTTCTGTTAGTTGAGCCGTGAGTACATAACGCAACACAAATGTTTATACCAATGCTTTTCAAAATGGTTATTTTTCTTTTACAATATTAGTTAAAGTATCCGAAGATAAACCGTTTTGGGAAATAAAATAGTTTAAAATCAAAAAACATTGCTTTTTCCATAAAATGCTACTTACAAAATGGTTCTTACAAAACCTGTTGTTTCGAATCCATCTATTAAATCTAAACTCTGATTTATCTTATGCTCATTTCGTCCATAAACAAAACTTAGAATTTCTTTCATCTAACTGTGCGCATTTTTGCTTTACGACCTCAAACGCATTATTCTTTAAACCAGGTTGAAGAAATTTTATTGATGCCCACCGATTCAGGGTGGAAATATGCGGCAAGTTAAAAGTTAACTTGTTTCTTAGAAAATTGTATATGGGTTTAGACTTGTAATACATATATATTTTGTGCTAAATTCTTTACGTCTTCAGAATATTCCCTTGATCGAGAAGTAACCAAAAGCTTATAAAATGTTTTGCTTTCCATGGTAATATTTTGGAGAGCATCAATAGATTCTTTAACAGAATTTTCTAACCTTTTTCTGACAGTTCTATTTTTTTCTGGATTTCCAAACTTTCTTCGTTATATTTTTTCTTAAATAGATTCGACAGTTTCGTTTGTTTTTCGCAACATGAATAGAAGGGGTCGACGACATTTTCACAGTCTGTATTTGTTGGCAAATTTTGGAATTCAGTATCTTTCCTCATTCAATTGTATCTAAATCTTAAGTTTCTTATCCCCATGAATGAGCTTTCAATATTACGATCGCATATATAAAGATTTTTGTGTAATCTCCTTCAGGAATTTTACATTTTCCCCGCCGAATTTGCCCTAAAACTTAGTCTGAAGATGGAAACTTAAAAAATCGTATACCTTTAAAATGTCTTTTATTACAGCCAGTGATCTCTTGCTTAAATTTAATATTTGAATTTATTTCTGATAGATTAAATAAACTAATAACAATAATAATAATAATAATAATAATAATAATAATAATAATAATAATAGTAATAATAATAATAATAATAACAATAATAATAATAATAATAATAATAATAATAATAATAATAATAATAATAATAATAATAACAATAATAATAATAATAATAATAATAATAATAATAATAATAATAATAATAATAATAATAATAATAATAATAATAACAATAGTGCCACAAGGCATTTTCAATAAATAAAATGCGATTGCCCGAGGAGAGCGCCCCTACTGGAGCTGGTCCTGGAACGGGGGACAATGCGAGCGGCCAGCGGCCTGGACATACTCGACGACCCGGTCAGGGAAACCCCGAAATACAGTCGACAGAACAAAGGAGTCAAAATACAACAAGAACTCCGCCTACCGAAAGTGCTACTCAAAATCATAACGAGCTCACCCAGGCAGGGCTGCCACGGCGTAGAATTAAATGGACCCACGAAATGAACGTGTCCGTACAGCAAGATGAGAACATCATAAGAACACTCACAGCAGCATTCAACGAAGCTAAAATAAAATTCTTTGAAATTAGTCCGGAAAATAGGCCTTACTACCGAAACAGAAGTCATGTAAAAGATTGCACAAAATAACATCCATTCTTAATAACGAAATATTACCATCAGAGATAACGTCAAATACCAGCTACAGCCACATAGACGGACTTGTCTACTGCAGCGCAAATATGATAACAAAGTTCATCAAAACCTGCGAAATTTCATTGAGTGGAAGCGAAACTAACCATCGTATACAACAGCAACCAACAAACAGAAGTGGCGAGCACAGACATAAGCATCCACATTCAAAGCCAGGATGGCAAAGACGATTGCAATCAAAGATAGACAGCATCAGGAAAGATTTAGGCTTCCTCACTGGATTCGAAACTAATACAACTGGAAGGAAAACAGAAGATAAATTCAAAAATATAGAACAATTGCGAGACACAGTTAAACAGAAGCTACTAAAATATTCAGAAAGAATACGGAATTATACAAAAAGTTACGATAGGAAAAACCATAACAAAATCGTCCAAATGGAAGAAAAGCGGTTTTATGACAAAATAGCAAGATCCCATGATAAGGCAATAACAGACATGCATAATGTCGAAATTGGCGAATTAGAAAACTATTGGAAAAATATATGGAGTGAACCAGAGATACACAAAAAAACACCAGAATGGATGAATACCATAGTTACACACGTGACCGATAATACACCAATGACCACAACTACCATAACCCAAACTCGCTTCAAAATGGTGATACAAAAACTCCACAACTGGAAGCATCCAGGAAGCGATAAAATTCACAATTACTATTATAAGTATCTAACAACACTACATAGTCACATAATAAATATATTCAATGATTTAATAACAAATCCTAATCATATATCACACGAAATGTGTACAGGCACAACATACTTGAAACCAAAAGTTGCTAATCCAACATCTCCATCGCAATCTGGACCACTAACTTGTCTAAACACAGGGTATAAAATATTTACAGCATGTATATCTTGCAATAAGTGAGAACAACAACATTATCGCAGGGGAACAGAAAGGATGCCGACCTGGAACAAAGGGGTGTAATGACCAACTTATAATTGATAGCATAGCAACCAAACAAGTTATAAAAAGAAAGAAAAACTTGTATACGGCATTTATAGACTATCAGAAGGCATTCGATTCAGTCCCACACTCACGGCTCCTAGAAGTGCTAAATATATATAAAATTGATACAACTCTGATAAGATGTATTGATCACCTAATGCGATTCTGGGAAACTAAATTGCTTATAAAAAAGGGAAACAATACCGCTGTGTCACAGCCAATAAAAATACTGCGTGGAATATACCAGGGCGATTCACTTAGCCCCTTAATATTCTGTATTGCAATAAACCCTTTATCAACTCTCCTCCAACAGAGCCAATATGGGTATACACTAGGCCCTACAACTGATATAATTTCGCATTGTTTCTATATAGATGACCTAAAAATGTATGCAAGCACAAAACAAAACAGAGATAACCTATTGAGAATAGTTGAAATGTTTTCAAAAGATATCAAAATGAAATTTCAAATCGACAAGTGTAAAATACAAAATGTGACCAGGGGAAAATATACAACCAGCCAAAATGTCCTAACTCAGGACCTGGAAGGTATAACACAACTTAGAAGAGACGAACACTATAAGTACCTGGGACTCAAACAATATGTCACAATAGACCACAGGAAACAAAAAGAGGACATCGAGAGGAGTTCATTAAAAGGATTAATGTGATATGCAAAAGAAAATTAAATGGTCGAAACCTTGTAAAAGCAATGAACACTTTCGCCATACCTCTTCTTACATATATATTTGGTATCATATCCTGGTCAAATACAGGTTTAAATAACCTCGATATGAAAATCCGTACTACGTTAAATAAGTTCAAATATCACACCCAAAATCATCGTTGGAACGGATAAACATTCCTAGAAAATTTGGAAGAAGAGGAATACTAAATATAAAGACACTACATGATAAAAAGTTACTAAAATTAATAGAATATTTCAAAACAAAAGCTTCAGTATCTATTCTCTACAGAAGACTCGTGAATGCCGATGACAACCTAACTCCATTAAATCTTAAAAACAGTGACAACAATGCTCAAATAACAATAGAAAACCTCATTCAAGACTGGAAATCAAAACCGCTGAACGGAAAGTACACAAACTTGATCAATCAGGCTTATGTAGATGTAGTAAATACTAACAATTGGCTTAAATATAGTAACATCTTTGCTGAAACCGAAGGATTTATTATAACCATTCAGGATGGAGTAATACAAACAAAGAACTACAGGAAGTACATAACTCGTGACAGTACAGTAACAAACGATAGTTGCCGAAGGTGCGGTAATACTCCTGAAACCATACCTACTTAACAGCTGTCCAACCCTACTTCCAAATCATTTCAAGCAAAGACATGACAATATCGGAAAGATAATATATATAAATATTATATGTCAAATCGATTTAAGATTCATGGGCTAATTGTTCGAAATTAATTAAAATCTCATAAAGACATGATGGTAAATATTCCAAGGCACAAAGGAACAAAAAATTCAGAAAAATGAGACATGAAGAATATAATCAAACGGTAACACGGGTATTAAAAAAACGTGTTAAAATCAGGTTAATACAGTTCTCGGATTCTTTTTCACAATAAAATTTGTGTAAATAGGAACAGTTATCACATTCAACTAAGCCACCTAAAAAGTGGTGACAACCACAATATACACATGAGCACTGATGATGAAAGTGTTGCGACTTTCGAAAACAGCTGTTCTGCTCTGCTGTGTAAGTTGAATAAAACTGATATTGACTTTCCTTTGTGCCTTGGAATATTTATCATCATGTCTTTCTCAGATTTTAATTCCTTTCGATCAATTAGCCCATGAATCTTAATTCGATTTAACATAGCAATATAAAATGTTCGTTAAAATAATACAAATTTAAGCTAAGGCTTGAGCTACCAATGAAAATTGGAAAAACATTCACATATACTTAAGTATAAAATTCAAACCAAAACTTTGACTTAAGGTATGATGGAACAAAAAATTCAGAAAAATGGGACATGAAGAAAATAATCAAACGGTAACACGGGTATTAAAACAAAAACGTGTTAACATCAGGTTGATACAGTCCTCGGATTCTTTTTCACAATAAAATTTGTGTAAGTAGGAACTGTTATCACATTCAACTAAGCCACCTAAAAAGTGGTGACAAACACAATATACACATCAGCACTGATAATGAAAGTGTTGCGACTTTCGAAAACAGCTGTTCTGCTCTGCTGTGTAAGTTGAATAAAACTGATGTTGACTTTCCTTTGTGCCTTGGAATATTTATTATCATGTCTTTCTGAGATTTTAATTAATTTTGAACAATTAGCCCATGAATCTTAATTCTATTTAGCATAGCAATATAAAACGCTCGTTAAAATAATTACCATATAAATATTATAAATAGACTAAATATTAACGAGCCAACAACACAGTACTACAAATATCAACATAAGCCAATAATTGAAAATAACCAATATATTATCTACTGGGATAGATCAATACTAACCAACAACCCGCCAGACACAAATATACCAGTTATTATAGTAATAAATAAACAAAGAAAAATAGCTCAGATCATTGACTTCGCCATAGCATATGAGCACTAATACCATAGCTATAAAAAAATGTAAATATATACTGCTTGCCCAATACATTAAGAATACACACAATCTAGTCAAGGTAGAAATTCTACCAATATTTATAAGTTCTATGGGAACAATACCCAAAGAAACCACGTGTGCAATCGAAAAATTAGACCTTAATGTAAAAATATTAACCGAAATGCAAAAGGCAATTCTAATAAAAGCAACAACGATCGTGAGGGAAACATTAGGATAACGGATATAAAAGATGAATTATATCCCCACAGAGCGTAACCTTTGGTCTTAGACACGGTACGTTAATTCCAGCATAAGCTGAGAATGTAAAATTCTATAATAATAATAATAATAATAATGATACTAATAATAATAATAATGGCAATGAGAAATATTGAATCCCTTATGCTTTTGTTTTCTTTAGGATCAGCGAAATTAGCTGTTTAAAAACAGCACAATAGAAAAAACATTTGCGATTTCGAACTCACAAGTCATTAAAATATGTTGAGTTATTTCAGCAAATGTAATAATATAATATATAATAATTAAAAATATCCTATTCAGAGATTAGTAAATAGCAAATCGCATTTAATATGTATATTCACTAAATATTTTAGATAACTGTTCGTTCAAATATAAAGTTAAGAATATATACATATGTACATTAAGTACCGATTTAAAAATGATTTTGCGATGAAAGATCCCAAATGGAAATTTGGTGCAATATGATGTGGTCGGGATTTCAGATGGAAGTTAAAGACATAATATCAAAAGCAATGAATGGAAAATGAGGTTCCATTGAAAATTAGCTATTATGCAAAAGTTTTTACATTAACGGAAAGAAAAATATACATGACTTTGACATCACAATCTTTTGAACCATACAGATAACATGAGATTTCACCAACAGGTTAATTAATATATCATCGAACGGATTTGGGATTAAATACGTAATATTATATGCATCACGTTTCATTTCTTTGAAATGAATTTATTTACAAATATGAGGAAATAATAGCCAGTGTGTTACATTATAATTGGAATTGCAATGATTTTGAATTTTTTTTTTTAATCCACTTCATGTTGTGTGCTAGTGTGTACTGAAGCTACCTAACCTCGCCTAGTTATATTGATACACAATATAACTATACTGCCTGGAAAACGATGTCACTCGATATCGTTCAGTCGACAAAATACATTTAAACAAAAATAAAATTTTAGAATCAGCATTTCCTTGAAATGTATTTTGTCGACAGAACAATGTCAGTTGAAATCGAGGGTCATCCAGTTTATGTACTTTTTTTATTTAAAAAAATCAGTAGAATTTTTGCAAGATTTTCTTTAAAAGTTTAACAACTTGATTTAACTTCATGATTGCGTGCCAATGCGATGCATGCAGTGACAAGTCGTATGCTTTTACCAAATCAAAGTTTGAGCGATTTGAAGATTTCGTTTTTCAGAGCGGTTGACGGTACACATTACGTATATATATGGTATATATTATGAGTTTACATTATGTTGTTTTCCAAACAACATTATGTTGTATATCAAACTTCGTTGATATTTAAAAACTATTGACGTTCGAAATTAATTTTTTTTAATTACGATATAATTGCTATTAACAATTTTTAACTTTTATTTTTTAATTTATTTAATTACATATTAAGGTTGAGGTCGGTTTTTTCCAAAACTATTTAAAATTAAAAAAAAAACGACCTCGAGCTTAATATAGAATATTTTAAGCTGTTTGCATAAAATATGTGTTTTTTCACTTTCATTTACTTACATGGCAGCCTTTTCTTCTATAATTAACCCGTGTAGAAAACATACCTTATTATTTTAGGAAAAGTCTCATTATATTTCAGTGCTACTTTACTTTTATCGGTGTGTATAAGAAAATATTTTACGTCTGAACTTATTACAAAATCAAGTTAAATATACATGCAAATTATAGAAATGCATATTTGTATGTACATATATGAAGTACAAAAAGTGGTCATTAGAGTTTGGACTAAGTGGTTCATATGCCCTCTTAAGTCACAAACCTATGGTAATTCTGTGTGTTGTTGAAAATGCTGATCAAGTTCGAAAAAATTTATTAATTATGCATTCATATATGTAAAACACATGTCTATGCAAATTACAATAAAAAAATTTCATTAGTGTGATAATTTACGATTCATTATTGAAATTTATCAATCTGAATTTCATTAAAATTTTACTAAATGTGTACTCATAACATAAGGGCATTATGTATGCTTATATACTATATATGTATGTACATACATGAATATATGCCTATGATTATTTGTCATGGTTCGATTATATTCGGTGGTACGGTGCACGCACAAACCTAAGATCACACCTACTATCGTATCACAAGTGTTTGACCAAGTTTTGTGCCTAAACGGGTTTACTGAACGAGTTCGAACCAAGTCTAATATATACATATTTAATATGCACATGTATCAGCTAACTACATTAGACTTGGTTCGAACATATCCATATATACATACATTTATTAGTTGTATTTAAAGAAGTATATACATACATACATACTTGCTAACGTATTTTTGTGTGAATATGTAACAATATCATTATACTAACAACGCTAGTGATAGATACATATGTACATAGGAAACTAACTGTTTAACAATATGTAGGTATACAAAGTTTTTAATTGTTTAAAAAAATTGGGTTTAGATTGCGAAGACAAAAATACTCACAAATGAAATTTTTCATTCCACACAGGATTTAATTCCTGGGGCATGGTACGAGTACGCTTTTTCACCTTGCTAACCTGCACCGTCACATATGGATCACTGGTACCGCTTTTATCCTTCGCTATCAGGCCTTGAGCACATATCACTGCGCAGGGTATATTCAATGATAAATTTTGTTTTATGTAGCAATAAATTTTTTAGTGATGTAACGTATTTTAATATTTGTAATGATATTTGATCAGCGCCAGCGTTGGTTCGTCATTGTTCGTTTCAATATTATCAAATATTTGTTTCATTGGTATGCGTGATATATATAACGGTAAATAAAACAATAAACAGAAGAGAGAGATAGAAAATTTACATAATTGTAGTTATAATAATTGAAAACGTGGAGTAATCGTTAATTAGTGTTGTTAGTTAGAACAAATAAAACAATAAAATGTGTATGTATGTTTTGTTTTTGTTATTGTGGTTTTTGTTCATCAAGTTAGGTATATAATAAAGGACGAGAAGCATTATTATAATGATAATATCACGCAACATATATATATATATATATATATATATATATATATATATGTATATGTAAGTTTCAAAAATTAATTAAAAGAATATTCATGTGATTTAGAGGTGCAACAGATTTGCATGTGTGTGTATGCATATAATAAATAAAAAAATGTTACATAGGAAGTGTAGCATATACAATGAATTCAATTCGGGCGTTGTAAGTATTCACAACAATGTTTATTGTTTTTATAACCGTTTATTAAGCACACAGTTACACATACATACAAACGTAACAATTTATAACATATTTGTTTATTGAATAATATGAAACGAACAGAACCATAAAGTTTATTGTTTACATATTATTGTTTCAAGGAAGAAAGAAGAAGAGAAAAAACGGAATATATTTTTTTATTATATAAAATTTTAAAATTTGTGTAATTTTATGAAACACATATATACAAATAAAAACACAAATAGTTGCGAACGTTTAGAAGGACAAGATAATAAAAAACTATATTGAAAAAATAAGTAAAAAAAACAGTACGTCAAGTAAAGTTTTGCACAATGAATAGGTTGAAGTTGGATACTTTCATTCAATAGAGAAAAATGTCACTCATTTCCAATTATTTTCGATTAAAATGCTGAAAAGACTAACTATAATAGTGTTGTTCCCTAGTATAGTTAGTGTTGTTTCATTGATCCTATAAATAACTATTTGTTAATCTATGTAACAAGCTACAAGTAGACAAATGTACATTGTATATGTACATACACTCGTATATACTTTGTCGAGATTTCAGTTAACTAAAAGCTTTTTCTTGGTTGATTGGAGAGAAGCTATACATGACTCAAAAGTGAACTAATTTTCTATGACAAGTGCTATTCAGTGTTTACATGCAAGGTTGTACAAATGAGTCAGTACTCACTCGCTCAGCATAAGTTTCAGCTAATCACAAACTCATTTTAAGTTAAGCATCAAAGTAGAATAAATCAATATATAATTGGTTTAAAATAATTTTCTTAATAAAGCTTTAGCTATTGTAATATTTTCTTAACAGAGCGCAGTATCGAACACTCGACTTTCCACATTGTTGTAAAAATGTTTAGCCGACAGCATCCTGAGAAGCAAATAGTTCCAAACTGTCTTCTCTTAATAAGCTAGATTTGCTTAGCACTGCATCAGCTTTGAGTTAACTAAAATCTAGTTCAATACTTATGGGGAATAATTTATTTAAATAAACACCTCACTAACCATTTAGCCAAGAGTAACTTCAACATTTATTGAGTAAAAGCCAGATGTACGAAAAACCACTGCTCATATCTGTATCATTTTTGAGCAACTTTTGTAGCAAATTGGTTAAGAAAAACTCAGCTATATTTGAACTAGATACTGAAAATCTGACAGAGTACTCGTATTTATATCCTTTTTTTTATTATTCGGAGCCTCAAGAAAATGTATTCCTTATTCATATATGTATGTATGTCCGCAGACACGTTTGTTAATCTTTAGCAAAGTATGTCGAACTACATATCTGCTCAGCAATGGGAAATTCCTTAAGAGTGTTGTTTGCTACTCTCACTATTTGTTGCAGGACAAGGATCTATACTGTAAAAAAGTACTGCATATTTTAATGTGTTTTGTTATTGTTTTATTGACCTCGAAAAAGTAGATTTGTCACGGCTGTGTAGTATAATAATTTTGGCTAAGTTTTGATCTCAAAACGAATCCTTTTTTTTGTAAAATAAATTTAGAATTTTTGATAATTTAATAAAAGAAACAATTTCATAATATTAATATGTTGCTCTTTAATGACTGGACATATTTTTCTATTATTATGCAAACACTTACTTGACGAGCTGTGCTTTATTTATAGAAATATACTGGTACACGATTCAAAATAAAAGTTGTCGATTTCTTTGCAAAGATTATTTGGTGAAATTCCAATCATTATGTATATAAAAATATTGTTATAGACTATAGATTAGAACCGTCAGTTCGATATATATTTATATGTTTATGTAAAAGAAATGGTAACCAACCTAAATATTTTAGCAACAAATGTTCTGTGAATTGACGGTCATTGCGCTAGTGATTCGATATTCGGTTGTGTTAAGGATTACAAAGGCATACTATTTATTGCGACTTGGTTTTTGCTTTGCAACATTGTAAATGGCAAGAAGGACCCTTCTTGAATATTTTTACCAAAAAAACTATTGTAACTGTAACTCCATACTTGCATTCATTGGCGTTTCACGTATCCTGTCAAACTATCTAAAATGGAATTAGCATATGCCAGGATGTGGGTCTTATAATAATAACAACTAGAAGTAACTCGGACCTTGAGAAGATCTTTCGACAGACAACATTTTCATAAGCTGTGTTCTGAAAACTATCCTAGCATCGGTGCTTTTCTCGGTATTGATTTGGCTAGTGGAAAATAGTTTTCCACTAAAGGATGTCAATAAAACAGGCAGTTTAAAATGGAGTTATTATGCCAGTGAATATTTCTACATGAGAAATTTCAATACGAAACCTCTATATAGACTTCTAGCAGCTTGCAGCATAATACAAACAGAAATTTCTGCTATTACTGATTTACCGAAAGCTTAGGTACTGTAGGATATCTGAAGATATCTACGTGTTTACCAAAAACAAAGCGCTAGTATTTATATCACAACCCTATTGGTTTACGAATACCGGATATTGCACATTTGTCAGAAGGTATAGCGGCTATTGTGAAAATTAATTTATTCCAATGTTTTAGCTACCGCTACGTTACAGCTAATTAGTGCCAGAGTGGAACAGTTCAGCATTGAAAAATGCGACAATGCAGATTTTCTGCGAAAAACTGTTTTACCAAAACCGAAATTAATATACGTTTAAAATCGAAAAGCTTTTCTCGTTATATTTTTTACATGTAAGAGTAAGGACCATTTCATTTTCTACTAAGTAGATTGGACTCACAAATCAATCAATTTGCAGAAAACTTTATATAAAAACAATAGGTTTTTCTCATTGTGTATGTCATATTTCCTAAAATAAATTTCTGTTGTTCAATTGGCTTAAAATAATATATAACATTAATTTTGTGCAATGGAAGTTAAAATTTTATCTCAATCAACATTTAATTGCAAAAAGAAAAATCATAAAACTTTAAGTAACGAATTTTTTTTTGTAAAACTCGCAAAATTTAACAAGCAATTCCTTAGGAAAATTGCATACTAACTGTCTTCAGCTATGGAACCAATCCTTAAATTACAAAGAAAAACTTAAATACATTTAAATGAAAATCAATGCCTTTAACAAAGAAATAAGGAAAGTTTGCAAGTATTTGTTTTTAAAATTTATATACACACATAAATACATACATATATCCAAATGACAGCAATAAATTGTGATTAATGGGTGGTTGCTGGTGGTTAGTGGTGGTTTGGAAGGTGATTAAAAAGTATAAATTATAAAATATTTGAAATCAGGCCAACATTTTTTTATAATTATACAAGAATATTTCATAACATCAAAGAAAAACATATTTATAGTTTTACTTGCTATAAACCCAAATGGTTTTTTGTAGATTCCATTTATTCTATTAATATAATCTATTATGACATATATATGTGAAGATTCTGTATATTATCTTTTTTATGTAACATGATCTATTATAACAGTTTGAACTCATTAATCCAATGCGTTTGTAAGTCAACTGACTCGTACGTTCTTTTGGACACTCGCGATATATCAATTTACTGTCGTATATTGTGGAACCCGTATTACTTGCCACTTTTCAGTTCTGTACATAGTACCGTTTTCGTAAAACTAAGTATACAATACTGAATATTTCAATATTCTTAATGAGATATATCCACCGCTAGAGCTAAATGAGTTCAGATCGAATGACTGTTACGCTGTCAGTAAACACACATTGATTATTGATGAAAGTAGAAGCGCGATTTTAGACATCTTAAGTAAAATTAGTTAAGAGTATTAGCCGAAGTTAAAATTGCGACAAATATTTCAAGAAATATTTTTTAAGTACAATATTTTTTTGTTTATTTAAAAATTCATTTTCACAAACAAAAATACTCGAAAAAATAATATGTATATAAAATTATATATATATATATATATATATATATATATATATACATACATATATATATATATATATATATATATATATATATACATACATATATATATATATATATATATATATATATATATTTATGTATATATATGGGAGAAAATATATGTAGGAGAAAAGAGAAAAATTTCTTCATATAGTTTCTTCCAATAAATTACATATTGCGAGTCATGGAGATTAAAATTATAGTATACATATATGTATGTTAGCCAGTTAATACAGCGTCTCTTTCTCTTGCAGGGGGAATTAATATAAACATATACACTTCCAAAAGCGCT
The DNA here is from genome assembly GCA_963675445.1 of Linnaemya vulpina. Taxonomy (NCBI): domain Eukaryota; kingdom Metazoa; phylum Arthropoda; class Insecta; order Diptera; family Tachinidae; genus Linnaemya; species Linnaemya vulpina. The sequence goes on from OY776281.1 coordinate 40,071,657, forward strand.
TTTGACATGTTAAGCCCACAATATGTGTGTTTTATACCACTAGAATATAATACGAGCTTATACAGTGGAAAAACTTACTGCTTTAAAACTGTGAAATATTGAAATAACATAGAAAACATAGTATAAATCTAATGTGTGCTCTAGAGATGAGTTATATTTCTGTACCTGTGATTTAATCACTATTACTGAAATAGTATCTCGATTCACAGTTTTGGTTAAACTTGAGAAGTTGCTACTTGCTAAGTTGCTCATTTATGTTTTTATACCCTTCACAAAAATGTGAAAGGGTATATCTAGGTTTGTCATTCCGTGTGTAATTTTTTGATATCAATATGCGACCCCATAAAGTATATATATTCTGGATCCTTATGAATAGCGATGACGATTGAGCGATATCCGTCTGTCTGTACGTGAAATCGGTTTTCCCAAGCCGCAAAATTAACACCAAAAACCGATTATTTTTTTGCTTATTTGAAAATTGAACCTATTTCATGCTTTGGGACTCCTCAATTTTCCATTTAAGACTTTAACAAAATATTTTTTTCCAGGGATGGGAAAATCAAATTTTTTGCACATTCGGTATTTTGTGGTACATAAAATAACTAAAGTGCTTAAAAATTTTAAGTTTTTCTTAAATAAAACTGTTTTTGAAATCATGAAGATTTCCATCGATGAAAAAAAATTAAAAAATTTGAAGTTCCCATCCAGGGTTAGGAAATTTAAATTTTTTTATACAATAAACTAACCAAAAATCAACTAACGTCGTCTTTTCCTGGTTAAAATTATTTTTTATTTCGGAAAAACAAAATTGGTATCAAAAATTTAAAAAAAAATCAAAATTTCGATTCCAGGGTTGGATACTGCAATATTTTGTAGTACATAAAAGTAACGAAAGTGGTTACAAATTTGTACTTTTTCTTAAATAAAACCGCTTTATACATCATGAAGACTTCCAGTGGTAAAAAATAATTTAAAAAAAATTAAATTTTCGCTTCCAGGGATCGGAAATTGAATTTTTTTTTGTACATTCGGTATTTCGTGGTACATATAATAACTAAAATGTTTAAAAATTTCAAGTTTTTCTTAAATAAAACCGTTTTATACATCATGAAGATTTGGATTGATGTAAAAATTTTTCGCTTCTAGGTATGGGAAATTGAAATTTTATGTAAATGATAGGGCAACTAACGCAGTTTCTTTTTTTTATTAATTAAAACTATTTTTTAATTCAGGAAAAGACAAAATTAATTTCAAGTATTTAAAAAAATCTAAATTTCGATTCCAATATTTTGTATAACATGGAAGTTGCCAAAATATTTAAAAATTTGTAATTTTGCTTAAATAAAACCGCTTTACACATTATGAAGACCTGTATTGGTAAAAAAATTTGAAAAATTAAAATTTCGTTTTCAGGCGTGGGAAATTTTGAATATTTTTTTATATATAAAAGTAACAAAAATATGCAACTGAAGTTGTTTTTATTGCGCTTATAAATTAGAAAGCACAAAATTGGTACTTAAAAATATGTGTAATGCTCGACGTACGTTGGTGAAGGGTATATAAGATTCGGTACAGCCGAATATAGCACTTTTACTTGTTTTGTAAGTATGTATGTACAGATAAGTATGTGATATTTCGCTGTTTGTTAGGTAATAGATTTTTTTACGCAGTAACGAATTATGTCACTATTTCTTTTGCTCTCTTTTCTGAATTAATATAATTTTTTATATACAAAGCCTGTTTGTTTCTCCTCACATAACAAGTGAAAAGTGATCACTTGCGTTGTATTTGCCCCTTCTCAAACACACAAACTAATTGTCTATCATTGATGGATTGTACGAAAACCACAACGTTTTTATAAATAAAATCCTTATTTAACAATTGTAAATAATTATGTGTACACCTTGTTTTATTAACAGTAATTTTCATATCACATTAACGAATCACGATGTTCCCTAAAAATCACGCAATCGCTCATCCCTAGTGTACACGTTGTACACACATAAGTAGACAATAATAATGCACATTGTTACATATCGATGGTCTCTGGTATAAAGACCCAAAATAGTACTTTTTACGAAATTGACTTTTTAAGTGATTCCAATCTGTTTTACACCGTCACAAAAATTTAGTACAATACTATCAATAATAACGATTTTATTAGCAGTTGATAGGAACAGTTTTATTACAATACAGGTGTCCTATTATCAAGACAGTTTATTTTGTGTTTTTGTCAGCTGTAAAATCACAATCGGAAAACAGCAATAAAATAATAAAACTATTCTTAAACGTATGGTGTGTTTTTGAGTAATATGCTGCATTTATCTTTATTTTCTTTTCTGAACATCTCAAATATACGTTGTGTTACAACTCTAAGGTGTTATTTCATAATTATATTCCTCTTAAAGAAGAGAAGATATGCGACATATGCAAGACTCTTTTTTACTTGAGGAGTATGAGTGCAGCACTATTATAAAAGAACCAGTTGGTATTGCATGTTTTTGTTATTGTACTTATTTTACTTTAATTGTTTAATACAATAACGTGTGTAATTTTATTAGCGTAAAACAAAAAAAAATTGCTCAAATTTCTTGTGAGCATTTAAAATACTGCGAAATAACATGTATACTTTTTTAGGAATATGTCATAATTGATGAAGAGGAGGTGTTGAATTCTTTGTACACATATCCCTCTATTTTTATGAAAGAGACGTTTCTGAGAAACCCGGCTAAAGTGGTTATGAAATTGTGACATAAATAACCGCGTAAAACGAATATATACAAAAATCGATTCTTGATTTATTTGTTGTCGATTTATTCCTTATTGATGTTATAAGTTTATTATAACATTAATTAAGCTTGTAGTTTTTTATAAAATTGTATATTATTTAATTTTTATTGATCTATATTTCGTTAACAGGTTGTTAACATCTTAAGAAAATAATTATTGTTTCAAAAAAATTATATAAAACACGAACACAAGCTTAAATAATATTGTAATAATTGATTTAATAATAATTGGTTAAGAATTGTTTATTCAATGTAAGATTAAAGAAATATCAAGATTTTATAAAAGTATAAATTTACTAGCGAGAAGAAACAAATAAATTCATGTATGTACTATAAAGAAATGAAAATTATTTAAGTATTTATAATAAAATCAGAGCAATTTTTCTATCACCAATGCCCAGTTTTTGACTTCGTATTTAAGTACAAAATTAGTTAATTTTTCCATTAACTTAAGTTGTGTTTAAATACGCTTTCAGTTTTTCAGTCATATTCAAATACTTCAATTAATTTATGCGAAATATGTGGTTGCACCATTAAATATGTAAACAAAAATCGCCATTGTTCAGAAAAAATGTTTTGCTTATGATTCAAGTGTTGTGCATGAAATTATTTTAAATTTTTCAATTGTGTTAAGAGTCTATTTGTACAATAAATATTATTTTATTGATTTTTTACTTTATTCTATTGATAATTAACTATATTTATGTAACTTTTTTAAATTTCTTAGCAAATTTTTCTCAACATCACAATGTTTTCTTTTTCTTAAAAGAAAAAAGTCAAAGTCATATATTTACTGTGCTCTATTTAAATAATATTGAAGTGTTCAATGAGGGATATTCAAGTTTTATTTAAGTTGTATTTAAATATGATCTGTAAAAATTAATTTTGTGTTTAAATATAATTTAAATTTTAATAGAAGTTAATTTTGAAGTTAAAAACTGGGCATTAGAAGCAACTATTCAGCTTGCGTCATGACTGTTACTGGATGGAAAAAAGTCACTTTCATCACTATTCATCTAATTACATTTTGCATCTTTGCATTAGTATTGATATAATGAGCATCAATAGTAAAACAGGTTTTAAGCAATGGTACAGTGCTTTTGTTTATAACTTTGTATACCACTTGATACCGATTTTAGTACCTTTATTTCTTTGAAAATAGAGAGCTCATGCTAGATTTACATCATTTTGTAGAAAATGAAACTTACTTATGTATGACCCAACTCATTTAACTGCGAATATTCACGTTTTCAAAAGTAGTTTAGCATACATTTGTCAGTGTTACCACTGTTCAATAAATTTAAATTAATTAAAAATAATTAAAATCGTAACAGTTTAAAATGTGCCTTTATATATGTATATTGATATGGTTCGTTTATTATTATTCTTTTAAATTCAAACAAAAATCGGATCGGTTACAAGAAATATCTTTTTTTTGTTTTCAATTTTAATATAACTCGATTACGATTGTTAATGTACACTTTAAAGGCATTTTATGTAAATTTCAAACTTTGATGCAGCTTTAAATTTAGTAACAGTTTATAAATAAAGCCGACAAAATCTAAAAATATTAGCTAATTTTAAATAAACCAGTATTCGTTTATTTAGACATAACATAAACACATTGATTGTATACATATATAGCAATATATTTTATAGTTTTACAAGTTCGACTTGCGTACAAAAAAGTGTGAAAAATATGTTTAATAAAAATTTTTGATAGGGTCCCAATAATACGGAGAAAAGCTTCAGCGTTACATACTTTAATGAGATATATAAAAACCTCTTTTCTTAATAATTTTCAAACTCGATAATACAATTGTACTCCAAAGGCATATTTAGTAAAAAAAATTTCTTTAGTCTTAGTAATTTTATATTTACAAGTCATCGTTGCAGTCAATTTACTATGAATACATCCATATAAGAATATGTATATAGAAACATACATACATATGTACCTTTTTTTGCTTTATCCATACTTTCAGGTTTGGCATTGTACCACGGTTTGTAAGTTCCGGTTCAATACAGCTTGTGCTGCTCAACTACTTTTCGATTCCCTTTAAAAGTTTCCTTAATTTTTGTTCACACAAAGAAATTATCTTTAACAAAGTTTTCTTACATTTTTCCATTTAAAGTTTACAATATAAATTTCAGTTATATATTTTTATAATATATGTATATTATACATATATATATATATATATATATATATATATATATATATATATATGTATATATATATATATATATATATATATAAATATATATATATATATATATATATATATATATATTTATATATATATATATATATATATATATATATATATATATTTATATATATATATATATATATATATATATATATATATGAATCAGAGAACGAAATAATGTACTTTTTTAGCCTTTGTGTACACAAGTTTACATCAACGACATCGAAAAAAAAAGACATTGAATGTATATATTAAAGCTCTGCACAAATGTATTTGAAGAAAAAAGTATTCCTACTGTAATCTGCTCTACAACAAAATGTTGTACCTATTTTCTAAAACAACAACATCAAGGAACAATTTTATTGTTTGGTCGATTATAAAAGTACTGCGTAATATTATGTTCGAGTCATTCATCAAACAAGTCGAGTAAGAATTGAAGATCAAACTTCATATTGTACCATAAGTTCCACGTGAAGGTTTAGAGATAAAAGAAATGATTTTTATGTTAAGTTTTAGACTAAAACTTTTAGTCTGAATCTACATATGTGTCTGCATAGTAAGATGGTTAATTTAAGAAAATGGAAATAAATGAGGCACGCATAAGTACATAAATAATTACATATTAACAGTTATAAATATTTATTGGTTAGTTTTAGACTCTTGATAAATCTATTTCAAAATAATTCAATGTGTTTTTTACAATTTTCAAAAGTTCAACTCCGCAGAAAATTTTAATCAAAACCATATATGTAGTAATCTTGAGGCTTCAAACAATTAGAAAAGTTTTCAATAGCAGTATATCTAGAAAATAATAACATTATTATGAAATTTAACATTGCTGTTAAAGTATTTGAAGTACAACAAGTAGGAACAAACAATTTGAGGAACTTATTTTTTTTATGTTCTCATTTTTGTATGTTCCGTATTTACTGAACAAGTACGAAGTCAGCTTCATACACGTTGGTATTCGTCCATCAAACCTTCTCATCTCTTCATTACTAGCGTTTTGTTCGAATGTCTTGACTTATCCGAAATCTTATTCGTTGCAGACCTTTAGTATATATACCACACTTTATACACAAATACATCTTGAGTGTACAGGACTGTGCATTGAAGACATTGAAAACATTGAATTCACTTTATGTTCGTATACACATTTGCGGTGATGATAACATTATATTTGTATAACATTATATTGTATCTTTATAAAATTAATGTGTGGGATTATGAGGCGCCAAGAGTTTTTAAATAGACGCACACATAACAACAACACCACAAAAGACAGATACACTCATAATAAAAAGGGTAAAATAAAATATATAAATTTTTCCGGCAAGCAATAACACAAAACAACAGAAACGCGGCTATTTTCCAAGAAATTTGCTGTATTTTGCATATATTGAAATTAAATGTGAAAGAGGTAAGTATACTTTCATAAATAAAACGATCCTTAAAAAATTGCCAGGAAAACGAATTTCAAAAGATATTATTATTATTATTATTTCCATCACTGTAGAGGCTTGCCACTGTGAAATATGGCATCTCCATATACCGGGAGATGTACATAAGTACAGGCCGAAGGTGTACACAACGAAAAGTGTACGCAACGAAAGAAAGGCAATGTCTTCAATGTATTGAGGGTGTACATTGTACAGCGGGTGTACATTAAATTTTTTTGTACACTATTTCGTTCTTTGATATGAATCTTTGCTTGAAATAATTTTTTCCTCTCAGCTACATTTAGATATCTTGATCTAATTCAAGATCAATACAATGTGATAAATTGTTTTCAATTTTATTAAGCCATTCTTTTAATTTTACAAAACACTTTTCACATTTTCATTAAGAAGCTCCTTCTTCTCTTTACAATTAATTTCATAATGATGTGAATCTTTTTAAAAAACGTTTTGATTTCCCGCCTTAAATATTTTGTAACAAAAGGCATTGAATGTTACGGAAAGCATCATTATAATAATATATGTATGTACTTTTCACAACTAATCTCTTAAACTTTTATGCTTTTATTTATTTTTGACTTTTATTTGTGTTTAATTGTATTTGAAACGCTTGTGTTTACTGTTACTATGCTGAATGTTTTAACTTGCAATGGTTAATAAATTTCGGAATATATCGCGATAGTCAACAGTATGTGCTTTCATTCTTTGGTCAATGATGGATGAATAAAAGTTTTTGGAAGAGCATAGCATAATCGTGAATTTCTCTTAAATAATTATTCTATGAAATAACACTATATATATATATATATATATATATATATATATATATATATATTTATATATATATATATATATATATATATATATATATATATAACACTATATATATATATATATATATATATACAGTGAGAAGCTAAACTGTCCGGATGTTTTGCACTAAGGAAGTAAGGTAATGAAAATAATAAAAAATATAGGTATGTATTTTATATATGTATGTATTTTTTTTTATTGAATTGAACATTATTCTAAATTATAAAGCACAAAAACTCATATGAATTGCTTCAAAAAAATAAAAAAATTAAAAAAATCAAAAAATTTACTATTCGGACACTTTTGCACTGTTTGCGCTTTTGTATGCGGCGTTTGTTGAAACCAATTAACGTTGCCAATTTAATATTTCGTCCAAAGGCCTTTATTTTTAATTACGCTTTCAATACGTTTTGGCATACTCTCCACCAACTTTTGGATGATATCACGGTCAAGAGCTCGCCATTCATGTTGTATTCTCTCCCAAAGCTCGTCAACTTTTTTTGGTGGGTTTTCATATGCTCCCAGCCTTCTTTTCACAATAGCCCATAAATTTTCTATAGGATTCAGGTCTGGGCTTTGTGCAGGCCATTCCATTGTCCCAACAGTTTGGTTTTGTAGCCAGCTTTTAACTATTTTGGCCGTGTGCTTTGGATCCCCGTCTTGCTGAAAAACAACTTCTTCGGTTGGATAAGCACTCTCGTCAACAAATTCTGGTAAATTTGTTTGTAGAATATTCAGGTAATCCTCCTTCTTCATTATACCTTGGATTCTCACCAAAGGTCCAATGTTCCACCAAGTAAAACATCCCCACACCATTATACTGCCGCCACCATGTTTCATCGTTTCCTTCACATGGTGCTTTTGGATGCGCTCCTGCGGCCTATGCCAATAGTATTCTTTTCCATCAGACTGATATCGGTTGACTTTAGTTTCGTCGCTCCAAATAACCCGTTTCCAGTCATCTACTGTCCAATTTTTGTGGGTTTTACAGAAATGAAGGCGTCTTTTCACATTTCTATCGGAAAGTGCTGGCTTTTTCTTTTTCACACTGGCTACTAAACCAATTCTATTTAATGCGCGTCTAACCGTCCAGGGACTGACATCCTTACCAATACTTTTTGCAGCATTTTTCGGGGTCTTGGTGTCCTTATTATGTAGCAAACGTTCAATCTGCCGGGCATCACCATCAGAAAGCAGTCTTGGTCGACCCCCTTGGTTATTATTGCAAGCTACATTTCGTCATTTTTTTATATCATTTACCGTGGATTTACTTAAATTTAATTTTTCAGCAATTTTACGGCAGGAATAATTATTTTGCAACAAATTTATCACATTGTTTTCAATATCAGTTGGCGTTTTTCTCATTTTTGAAAATCTTTTAATTTTTTATTTAAAAATCAAGTTAATCACTTCACAGGTCAAACAATAATGCACAAATAGAGCAATAAAAGCTTGATAACGAGATGACAACAAACAAAAAAAAACCAACGGGTTAAATACCGTTACATTTTAACAAAGCAATATCGTGATAAGGTTTATTTCTTGTACTGTGCAAAAGTGTCCGAATAGTGAATTTTTTGTTTTTTTAATTTTTTTATTTTTTTGAAGCAATTCATATGAGTTTTTGTGCTTTATAATTTAGAATAATGTTCAATTCAATAAAAAAATACATATATTTGATAATATACCTATATTTGTATTATTTTCATTGCCTTACTTCCTTAGTGCAAAACATCCGGACAGTTTAGCTTCCCACTGTATATATATATATATATATATATATATATATATATATAACACTATATATATATATATATATATATATATATATATAACACTATATATATATATATATATATATATATATATAACACTATATATATATATATATATATATATATATATATATATATGGAATAACATGCTTCTTCATCAATTCAAATATTTAAGCTCCCTCCACAAGCGTTTCAAGTTTCAGTTTCCCTACAGATTATTTTAGAGTCATTAACAGTTTCGCACGCCAATTTGCTTAGATAGTTCTACAGAAAAGACAAAAAACAAACTCAAACACAGCACTAAAATGCTCTATTGTTTTATTTGTTGTATTCTTGCGGCTACCTAGTATATATTAATACTATGATTCACACTGATTATACATACTATATTCTGACGCAAAGAAGAATCCACCAAATAACTTGTATACGTCTTTAAACGATCGTACCGAAGAATGAACAAGATGCATTTTTATCAAACGGGACTTTTAACTGTTGTTCGTTTTCATTAACAGACAATTCTTTTGGCTTTCTAGACACACTGTATAACCATTTTGATAAAAAAAGACTGCTTTTAGAATTATCTTGCAAATCTGTTGCAAGGTAAAACCCATTGAAATGAATTTTTTTTAATACGTCCTATTTTGTTACAGTTTGAATTTGTAACTATGTAACTCTAATATATTATTTAAAAAAATTAAGTTATACTGTTTTGTTTTAAAATTTATGAAATACTAGAAAATAATTTTTTTTTAGTTCTTAGACCCCAAATCTTGATTTCTATCTTCCCTATATCATACCATTCTGTTTGAATAGTGTTCTTGTATGGTATTTGTTCAACGGCTCACTGTTTTATAGAACAACCAATACTTTGAAATTATATAAGGTTAACATACATTTTTAATTAGACTATTAAGCTGGATTCATCCATGGTTTCAGTACAATATTGACGTTCTACAACATTTCTAGTTTTTTGAAAGTATGCTCTGAAGCAATTCACCCACTTCGCGCATTTGTTCTGCAACATCAAGGCTACCATATGAAATAATTTTGTAAACTATGTGTGTGAGTTTTACAATTGGGCAATACCACTATTTATTTAATTTTATTTATAACAATATTCACCAGTTATATATTTTTTTAATACAAAATAAGTGCTCAGTATTTTATTGTATACACAAACAATATGAAACAATTGTGTTGTTTTACATACAAAAGTATAAAACAAGTTCTGTATCTTACTATACATATGTACATATAATAAGTTGTGGCATCTCAGTTCTACTTCACTTAAGAAACTAAACTTTCTGGCAGCACAGTTGCAATGTTCCGAAACACGTTACTCTCTTTCGCTCTCTCTCTCTCTCTCTCTCTCACTCTCTAAAACAGAAACGTCAAACTACATATAAAAAAAATGTTTCAGACCGTGGAATTCATTCTGAAACCATGGGTGAATCCAGCTTTAGAAACCGAAAAAAATTATTTTCTAGTTTTTGGCAAATTTTAAAATAAAACTTAATATTTTTAATTATATTTTAACTTTTTAGTCTCATTTTATCTCAAATGATAAAATTAAGAAAAAATATTTAAAATTTCAGTCACCTTAATAAAAATACCGTGCACTTTAATCGTATCAAAATATTGTACTGTAAAGTCAAAATTTGGGAATCATAATAACAATTGGTTTCTCATACAGTAGAAATTCCAAAGAAAATATGCGCCACCTCAATGATTGTATTTTCATGGGCCAAAAATGAGTTGGTAGATTTGAATATACAAACAAACAAACAACTGGTCACGTTAATGAAAATATGGGCTACCCTAATGATACCAAGATTTTGTATTGTTAAGCGTAAAGTTAATATTTGGGCCATCCTAGTAAAAATACGTAATATAACTCAGTGAAGATATGGGCCAAACTAATGATAACAAAATATTGTATTGTCATTCAAGATTGACCTGTGGTCCAAATTTGGGCGAAATCAGTTCAGAAGAAGTGAGTCAAAAATGAGTTGGCAGATTTGAACGGAATTACAAACAAACATGAAAGTAAGATTTTTTGTTTTTAATTTAATGCTTAATAATATTTGTTGGGTGGTATAAAGCGCTAATGAAATGCATATAGATATTGCTTAACCACCCAAGAAATAAATTTCATATTATAATAGTACAATGACAGTATGTCAAATAGTTAATTTATTAACAATTAAAATGAGATTTTATTTTTCATTTTGCCTTATAAATACTTTCATTATTATTCAAAGGATTTCTAATTGTATAAAGGTGTAGAAAAAAAATAGTCATATCGAATAAAAGTTGTTTGTTGGGTTTTGGTTTGTATAAGTTTCATAGCCTACTACACTTATTATAATGCAATTTTTTAAAATCATTTGTGAATTTTTATAGTTAATTTATTAACATAATTCGCAGATGGTTTATAAAAGTCTTTTAATAAGTTGAGAAGTTTAAACTTAACTGTGTTAAAGTCTACTGACGATTTGGTATAAAGCGCCAATGAAATGCATAAAGACATTGACCACCCAACAAATAAATTTCATATTATAATAGTGCAATGACAGTATGTCAAATAGTTAATTTATTAACAAGTAAAATATATGTAACTTTATTTAATTATATTTCCTGCACTACATATTAAAAATATTGGAGAAATAAATACCATTTGACTGACTTCCTTATGCGAAGGATAGGACATATTGCTAAAAAATTTTATGGGTTCGAAAAATAAATAGAAGATGCGGCAACAACTTAAGAGAAGTGTGCACATTTAATTAATTTGGTGCAAATTTATACACAGCAATATGGAATAAATTTGTAATCAGAATGTCCATCCCACGGCGAAATATTTTTGAAGTGTTCATTTGACATGATATGGTGGTGCTAAAGGAAGAGCAGATAAATTTCACCAAGAAAACGAATGGCAGCTGATAATGTACATTAACAGCGTTATGACAGTATTACATTATATTACGAGCCCGCAAAGATTATATATTGGGTATATTGAAAAAAAAAAATCAAATGAATTTTTGCACACTATTTTAAATTTATTAAAATCTTTGAAAATACTTTGAAGAGTTAAAAATTACAGCTTCCAAGAAACACTGAATACTATTTATGGTTTATGAACTTATTTCTATTTTGACAACTTTTTAGATTGATTTTTTAGTTCAATTTGTCACTAATTGACAGAATATGAGTAGATATAAATAATAAATATTGATAATTATATATTTCGTTGAGCAATCACGGCGAATGTTTTATCTCTCTCGCTTTCACACTGAAGAAATATGAGGAAATTATTTAATTCCGGTGACCCTGGCTAGGACAATAAGATAAACTTATCAGATTATTATAGTGTTATTAGTTTTTGATAAGTGTACAGAGTTTGAACTAAATTTTTCCGTTCACATAAGATCAAACTCAAGTGTAAAAGAGTCAGTTACAGATACACAAAAATACTGCTAGAGTCACGGCGAATTGGATACTATATAAAATCGTTTTGATAAAAAGTTAAGATTCAAAAGGGCAAAATAACTCAAAAACTTATAAAGGTATATGTAAAGTTTATTTTTGTTAAATGCTTATGCCCAATAATTGATATGGTATCACCTATGAAATTATTATTTTCCAAATATGTATTGTAACTAATATCATATGATACTGTTATTCTTAGGCACACAAGAAATAGCATGATAAGATATACTCAGGAATCTTGTTATTATGGAAGTGACAAAGTTGTAAAAGAAAGTCTACAAGGAGCACTCAACCAATTACGGATTGAGACAAATTATTGCTGCTTTTAAATTAAATTAACGTAAGTTGTATGGAATTGTTTCGATTTTATTGTTAATATAAATTAAATATATATATATATATATATATATATATATATATATATGTATATACATATATATATATATATATATATATATGTATATATATATATATATATATATATATATATAAATATATATATATATATATATATATATATATATATATGTAGTTATTTGACTAGCTTAAGTTATTTCGTATTGTCATTTAAGCCGTACATTCTAATCTGACTCACACAGAACATATATAGAAACAATCTCTTGTGTATATGTATATCATATGCTTATTCATAAAAACTTTACTTTTAACCCGACATTGCATATGAAATTTCGATTATATTAGTTATACGCATATGTGTGCTGTATTATATTTTGCAATCAAATTTGTTATTTTATTTGATAATTGATTAACAGCCGGAAGGCAGGATTTGACCAATAAAAAGTTGATTCTAAGCCATCGTGCGGTTTTACTTTAGAAAGACTTCATACGTTGGAAAATAATTACCTTAGTATATTAATCTAAGCAGAGTTTCGCATTATTTGCACAATGAAATTTTTTTTCATAATATAATTTCATGACAGAGAACTCTCTGCTACTTGTGCATCGAAGGTAAATAGTTCATAGCGAACGCATTGAACTGAATGAAGAGTTTCATTTGGACTTAGTTTCTACCTCTCTGTTACCACGTTTATACGCACGTCTTATTTCCAAATAGAACTATTACCAAATAAGTAATTCACTGTTTATACGGCAAATTGCATACAGAACTTACATATGTTCTTGTTACTAATGCCAGGTGACGAAAATATGATTGTTTGGTAAGCTGCTATCATAAAAAAACACAAACACATTCATGAAGTGGCAACGTCTTACTTTTTATTTGCAAATAGTGTCGTTGTTCACGACTTGTTAATTGCGTTAATAAGTTACAATAAAACAGTTATACGGCAACATTTTCCTTTTTTATTTGCAAATAAGACGTGCGTATAAACGTGGTACATATGTGTAAATATAACACATCAACATTGACATGTGCTTTTATGTAACAAAATTAACCATGGATGGTTACTGTTCGTCGAATCGACGAAGCCCATTTACTATTTATCGTATCACTCTTTTATTTTGCTCAAAGTCGTATCGAGTTTTAAGAGAGAAAAAAGTTTTTGTGTTATATTTTACATTTCTAAATAATTTTTTAAATTAAATTTTTAAATAAAGATATTTTTAATTATTTTAACTGTTCCGCAAGAGTCTATTCGACGAAGAGTAAACTTAATGTACAAAAATGAAGAGTAACCATTCAGGGTTAAATGAATAAATAGATACGATTTGCAGAAGTACTTTAGCAAAATGTTTTTTCTTTGATTAAAAAATAAGATCTATGGAATGGAATTCAAACTATATATTAAATTTGCCACAACTTTTGATCTAAATGTGAATAGATACCGACATAAACGGGCGACTTGTGTCCAAATCTGTTTAGTATTTCTGGGTCCATAGGCAAAACTGTTGTGTGTTGAGAACCGCTATTTATTCAACTCAATATACAGAATGTAATAATGAATTTTATTCATTTTAATTTACTTTGCAATATACAGTTTAATGCAAAGTTTGCATATTTGGGACACTGTGGTTATTGTTAAGCTTATGACAAGTTATAAATCATCTAATACATACATTTAGATACTTTTTATATATGTGGTTGGGATCCATTTGTTTAGTTCAATGTAAAATACAACATTTTTCCAGTAGAATTATAAACAATTTACCATAAGCGGGAACAGATTGTTGTATTTTCATTGCACTGCTGACCAGACTGAGCGGCAACATAGGCAGAGCTGATAGGACGAATTCTTTATTACTTTCTTTTCTATTTTCATTTGATGATGTAAAAAAATTCAATTCGATTTCAGTAAAAGCTGGAGAAGCTTTTCTTTTAATGGTTTTTGCATTTTATTTCACCGATATAACAACCTCTTCACACTTATCATACCAGTTTTTCTTTTTAATACACATAAAAAAATTTTGTTGCAATAACAAACATATTACAAATGGTTATCCCGTTTGTATAATATGTTTATGATATGTCCTTCAAGATTTCTCTTTTTTCCTATTATTTGGAAAATCAATGGGACAAAAATAACCCATTTTATTTTTAATTATGTGTTACTTCTTTTTTCCCAATATCTTATTTAAAAAATTCAAATTGATCAGTTGATGGGTTTTAGCTAGTTCCTATGCGCATTTCACTGGGGCTAATGCAGATCATCAGGGAACCTTTACCCAACACTTCTTAGAATAACTAAAGATATTTATTTCATACTTCCACTTTACTAAGTGAGAAGCTTTGAAACCAAATATCAAAGTCACAACAAGAACTCACTGATCAATTTTCCTTTTTTATTTTCTTATGTTTTGTTCTACAACTGGTTGGTTTTTTGCCGACTCAAATTGTAGGTGTAAGAGAAATAAAGAACAACAACCAATAATTGTTTTAATATAAAAACGATTTATTTGGAGTGTTGACAACATAAGTTGTTTTATTTTGCACAAGCACTTGCATATTTAAATTAGTTTATATTTTGGGGGTTTTTTAAACTCTTTAAATTTAATTATATGGTAGTTCTTTTTTCCCAAAATCTTATTTAAAAAATTCAAATTGATCAGGGAACCTTTGCCCAACATTTCTGATGATCTGCATTAGCCCCAGTGAAATGCGCATAGGAACTAGCTAAAACCCCTCAACTGATCAATTTGAATTTTTTAAATAAGATATTGGGAAAAAAAACTAGCACATAATTAAAATTAAAGAGTTTAAAAGACACCCAAAATATAAACTAATAACCCATTTTAATTCACTAAATCTGATTGAGTATGACAAAACAAATATATTTTTAATTTAATAAATTCACAAAATGAATGGAAGTAAAAATATTTTACGTAGAAAAAGTTATGTGAAGAACATATGAAATTTATATGCGGGACAAAAGTGGCACGGCAGATTTTCTACTGATAAAAAGTCAATTTGTAAATAGTGACGCAAATAAAATCTATAATGCAAAAAATTTTTTTTTATATTTGATAATATAATACAATCTCTCAATCTCAATCCTAAGAACTCATAATTTTTAAATACTTTTATTTACAAAGAAAGTAATTTGCTTAAAAAAGATTTATATAAACGATTGAAATCTTTGAAGTATTGGTGAAGTGTTGAGTGAGTCTATAGCATGGAATGCCGTAGACTATCTGGAAGCACACGTGCAAGTATTAACATATCAATCTACTGTAATGTCCCAATGTGGCTTCCTCATAACATTACGAAGCTTAAAATGACCAGACATGCTGGTTTTTATTCCTAAAGGATAAGCGGTTGGCTTCATATAATACCCATGTTATCTAAAGGAATTGGGTCTCATCCATTCTTTGCACTTGAACGAAAGTATTTTCTTCTATATTTTTTTTCAAGACAGTGCCTTCTTCGTTTGAAAAGTAATGCTGGTATAAGATATGGTACTCTCATGACAGCATCCCCAATAATCATGGAAGAGTAACAAAATAACTCAGAGCTAAGAATTAGTGGTCTATTAATTCGTGTTTTAAGGTTTCTGATTTATTCTGTAGAAAAGCATATACGAGTATATATGTATATATACTATATATATATATATATATATATATATATATATATATATATATAAATTAGTTAATTACTTATGATAGGGGTAAGTCCTGTGGGCTTTGTGGTCAATATATATCATCAAATATGAATAAAAGCAGTACAACATAATAAGTAATAAACAATACAGATTGGTCACAAACAAGAAAATTTAATAATACTTAATTATTTAAATTGTTATCGTGAAGAAGATATCCATAGAATCTTGAATACCGATATAATAAGATAACGAATATAATGTCAAATTTCGAAAAACTAGTTTGTTGAACTTCTGTATGACCCAACGAATCCAAGGTATTTCATGTTGGTTCGATTACTAACTGAGAAGGAAAAGGAATGGTTAATTGCGCTGTTAGAAATCTGTATTTCACATATGTTGATGTTATGCCCAATAAATCAGTAGCTATTTAAATGTCGATTTAGTTAATTTTGATGAATATTTAAAGTCTATTTAAAAATACGCTTTCAGTTTTACAGTCAGACTTAAATACTTCAATTAAGTTATGCGAAAAATGTGGTAGCACCATGAAATATGTAAAGAAAAATCGCCATTGTTCAGAAAACAGATGTTATGCTTATGAATCAAAGTATTTCAAGTGCTGTCCATGAAATTAAAAGTTTTTCAATTGTGTTAAGTCCATTTGTATAATAAAGATTGTTTTATTGATTTCCGACTTTATTCTATTGATAATTAACTTTAATTACGCAACTTTTTAAAATTTTTTAGCAAATTTTTCACATCACAAGGTTTTCTTCTTCTTAAAAGAAAAAAGTCAAAGGCATATGTTTTCTATGCTCGATTTAAAGTAAATGTTCTTTAAATCTTCAAATGGCCAATGAGGGGCATTTAAGTTTGTGGTGAAAAACAAAATTTGGTATTTAAATGGCATTCAAAGTTAAATAACATTTAAATATCCTCTGATTTATTGGGCATTAGTCTTGAAACATGTTTATGTGAACTAGACCAACGTTTGTAAGTATATTTTTTATTTGGTATCATAACATGTTCATCATAAGAATCCATAAGTTGCAGTATGAATTTAACCTACAGTAATAGAAATTCATAGAAATCTAAAATATTTAAGATGGATACGATGCACTGAGCAAATAATGAGTTTACAACATTTGGCAATTATAGAAAATTTTCAACATATTTTTTCATTTAAACAAGTTTGATGCCTCAATTATTAAACTTTGAAAATGTTAGAAATAGCCTTTTGTATATTCTCAGATTAATGTTGTAACATTGTATTACATAAAAATATATACTTTTGGAGGCTTAAATAGTATTAAAGATTAAAAAAAGTTGCTATGATGCATGTTTCGGAAAGCCATTTTATGTATTTTAAATATTTATTTTGGTTAAACTATACAGTGCATTATGCTAAAAAAAAGGGATAGGAAAAAGAGATATTTTTGAAAAAGTTGATATAGTTTCTGAATAACATGTGTAGTTGCATACGAAAGTTATACAATAGAAGTACTAATTGCTATTAAACTTTAATATACACACTTTGAATATTGATGTATGTATGTTATTATATGCATTTGTTGGGAAAAAGAAGCGAAATGTGGAAAGGAAACTGCTTTGAACATGTAGTTATGTCTTACAGTAGTATATTTGCATTTTCATTTATAGAATAAAATAAAAAATTCTGTCCTTCTTGTCAAGCATCCACTTGGGAACTTATTAGTTTTACCCCATTTATCAATAATCAAGTTCTTATCAGATCTCAACGTTTTGAGTTCTTTAGATGCTGTCTTGTCTACTTTTGGGAACTTCTCACTATGTCTGCATATATGTATTTGTGTGGAAAAGAGTGTGTTAGTTAGTATGTTACCTGCTTATAACTTTTGAACAGTTTGACCAAATCGATCCAAATATGTGATCGTTTGAGTTCTAAAGCTATGTACACACGATTGGCAGGTCTTACAATATTATAAGATCTGGCAATGTCCTAGCAACATGCTGACAACGAAAAATTGTTAGCAAAAGGTAAATTGTGTGTTCAGACGATTGTAAGAAAACCTTACAATTTCATTGGCAGACAATTGGAAGGATATACATTTGTCTGCCAACAAAAATTGGGTGTTTAAACGATTGTCAGACTATTGTATGGAAAGAATTGCCAGATGCGTTGCTAGACATTACACACCTTTTATTTGCTTATATACATATATGAATAGCATTGCCAATATAAATATTTTTCTTGCAATGGTGCCATTGGCAGATGTGTAGTTTTATCACATCTGTCAATAAAATATGAGCTTCTAATAATACTTTTGTCTTCCAATGTACCGACAATGCTTTTTCTGACAACGTTGCAAGACAAAAATTGTAAGTTCAGACGGTTCTTAGATATTTTTTGCAAATTTTTCTTATAGCCTAGACAGACATAGGATTTCTATATCATAATATAAATACTATGGTTTGTGATACTAAATTGGCATGACAGACATGTAATACATATACTAGTATTTTTGTTTTTATATTTACTTCAGAAAAAGTGGAAAAACCAAAAGTTTTAAGAATAACAATAAAACTGCATATTTTATGCGAAAAAAGAAAATGTGTTTTAGGTATGCAATCTCATTGGAAAAACCTTTTTGCATAGCCTTATACTCATTAGGGTCTTCATCAGAGTACAGAACTGTTGCCAGTTTATTTGGTGTTGGCAAATCGACCGTTGCAGAAATTGTTATAGATGTTTGCATTGTTATGTATAATTTTTACAGATGTTTTAAAATTTTTAATAAATTATAACTGTCAATACTGTCAGAACTGACAATCAATTTTGTAACTGGGTTTCCCCAATGTTCATTGAACACAGCGACAGATAACATACTACATTTATGCTACGAATTGTTTCGTAGTATACAAACCAGACATAAACCAGCTTGTAATTGTGGTATAGGTTGACACACATATAGTATAGCATACTAATATGATACAGATATGCTATGTCTGTCTAGGGTATTACAATATTGTAAGATCTTCCAATCGTGTGTACATAGCTTAATGAACTGAGAGTTTCTGTGAATTGGAACCAATTCGGCGGAGTAGGTTTTGAATAACCAAAAAAAATTTATTTTTTCACAAGTTCTTTTTTTCTATAGATTCCACAAACTGAACGAGCTACATAAGCTAAAAAAATCGGCCAATCCGTTCGTGAGATATCGAAAACAAAACAAAAGAACCAAAAGAGAGTGTTTTATGTCGAAGAGTTCAAA
Organism: Linnaemya vulpina; assembly: GCA_963675445.1. Lineage (NCBI taxonomy): Eukaryota > Metazoa > Arthropoda > Insecta > Diptera > Tachinidae > Linnaemya > Linnaemya vulpina. Next base: position 40,091,463 of record OY776281.1, read on the forward strand.
CGCATAGAACAGCACAATAAATCACTCTAAGATAGATTTGAAGTTAAAAAATAGCCAGCACAATCTTGGTCCCAACGAAAGTTGTTCCTCTATATTACACAAGAGAAGCAAAGCATTCCAAATAGCTAAGATGGTCCGTTGATTTATGGAATAATGGATATGTCATTAACTTATAAATAGATTTAAATAATGTGAGAAGTTGCTCTAGTTTTTCTATACTTATGTTTTAATTAAACAATATTTTTACAATAATTTTGTTTTGATATACTAATATTGTGCAATCTGCTTCAGTAGCAGAATTTCTTTAAAATATCACACTTTTTTTAAATATTTTAGCGTCGGCACTCAAGAAATGACCCGTATTCATGCGATGTATTGTGCTGAAACTAGGAAAGTCGGTTGTGGGAAGAGAGATAAAGGCATTAATGCTTATGGACACTGTCTCGCATCCTTTCCATATAGAATATAACAGGAAAGAATTCCGATGGGAGTTCATTTCAGATATGTACGTGCAGCTCAACCAATGAAATAGTGTTCTCTACAATGTATATTACGATTCCTTGGTTGTAAACTGGGTGTGTTCGAAATAAAAAGTGCATTGTACAAAGAATATGGTGATTTTCGGTGGAAATTTCTGGTTTCAAAAGATCATATTGTATTAAAGTAGCGATAAAACGGCGGAACGCATACTACATAGTCAATAGAATCGGCCTTCCGATTTTCGAAAGTAAGTGGCCTATATAGTACGGACATCAGATAGTTTGAAGCATTTTGTATTATTAATCTATTAGATGATCAAAGTATATTTCATTATTCTTGAATTGTTTTATTAGCAGTAACACAGACAATAACATGCAACTCTATGGCGTCATTGGCAACTATGGCGACATTGGCTTTTCTATGTTTTGTCAATATCTAACAATAATAAGAGATCTGCCATTCCACTACAAAAAGTGTGGTTTTATTTTTATATGCGGTACAAAATATGTTGTATAACTTATCTTTTAATACTAATTTAGTGTTTTTATATATGTATATAATTCTTCTATTCTCAAACTTTATTGTGTCGATTATACTGCTCAGCAGCCAAATCCTCCTTTCAATAAAACTACGTGGACTATATGGATTTTGAGGCGGCAATTTTATGTCCCTAAATTAGGCACGTAGGCATATTTCACCTTAACTCGAGAACGAGATATCCGATTTTAAAAAATAAAACACCAAAATATGTGTAACAAAATTTATTTTAGTCACACACAATTCTTTTTATCTCTTTTCGTTTTGGATTATTCAGAAATTAATCAAGACAAATTTTTTTTCGTGCAAGATTCGTAATATTTTTTTAGTTTTAAAATGGAATTTAAAAAAGCTTTAAGCAAATATTCAACATTTTTCTGAGATTTTAACTAAGTTAGAACAATTAGCCTGTATAAATATTAATATAGCAAAAATAAAATGTTCATTAAAATAAAAAAATTTTGCACTTTAGTCTAATAGCTACAGATCTTAGAAATAAAAAAAAGCTGTAAACCATAAAAATTGGATAAAAAATTTAGATTTTATTGTCAATTTACCACAGGTACCCAATATTTTAATGCAGCCAACCTTACATGTGTATGACGATAGCATTTTGTTACGTGGGCAGGTAATAGAGCTAAAGTACAACGGTGTTTGCATGGTTCTTGGTATTAAAAATTATAATATAATATTTTTCATTTACATGTAATTCTAAATCGAGAACATTAAGATAGATTCTAATATTTATTGTAGCAGTATATGTATGTGGAAATTTATGGACAACAAGTAAGTCAGTTTTAATTTGATATCGTGCGGTAAAAATCGGCAACAGTAAATATATTTTTTATTGTATAAAGAAATAAAGCAATTAAAGAATTCACAAAAGCTTTCATATTACAAAATGTCAAGAATTTGTAACAAATCTCCAAACTTATTTTGTTTGTATGTGGCCATCACAAAATACGAAATCTTCTTCTCTGCTGAAATAACTCAAAAAGGCTTGTTCGCTACTCTATTTCGAAAGTACGAGACTTTCACATCTTTTTGCAACAGATTACATTGTTTTAATTTTGATGCAAGAAGCTCAGAATTGTTTTTTGAGAGCACTAATTCACGAATTAAGTTATTCAGATCAGTTTTCAAATGATTTTAACCGCACGATATCAAATTAAAACTGACTCACTTATTGTCCATCAATTTCCACATATACTGCTACAATAAATACTATATACTTATATAATTTTACTATATTATAATTTTTAATTCCAAGAACCATGCAAAAAACCCTTGTACCAAAGACTCTATATTATAGAGTCTATAATATAAAGATGTTGCACTTCCATACATTGATTTGCCGGTTGTAAAATGTTAATGGGATTTAGACTAGCGACCATTAAAGAGAGTAAAAAGTTTTTACTTTTAGCCAGAGAAATATCAAAGGGGAGAATATTGTAAACTTTAAAATTTAAAGTATACATATGTACATATATATATATATATATATATATATATATATATATATGTTTGTGCTTCTGTGTATTTTCCATTTATTCATTTGATAAAAAACGTATGTGTATAGTTTGACCAGATTTTAAAATAATATAAAGCTAAATCAGGATTGAAATAGAGCTAAAAAGAGGTGAAGAAGGAATTTTAAAGCCAATAAATAAAGCCAAATATTTTTATAATTTGAAATAGGAACTTTTCATTATATTCATATTTTTATACCATATATGTTGTTTATGTTGGTATAAAAATTATATATATATATATATATATATATATATATATATATATATGTATATACATATATATGTATATGGTTCTATTAAATAATAAACATTGAGTCAATAACAACATAAAGTTATTTATTAAGCAAATATTCTGTTCATAAACATAACTTTTATTTATTTTGAAATAGAAATATATAACACGATATAGAAATGAAAGCAAAAGCTAAACATTGTTGAAGAAAGAAATATTTCCAGCTAAACATTAAAAAACAAAGCTTAGCTCCGAAAGAGCTGATATGGCCACACAGTATGTGAATTAGAAATTGAGCTTTACAAGTGCTTGTATTAATGTTGGGAAAATAAAACGTATTTAATTTTTATAGAAACAAATATATATCGACTCGCACCGAAGTGTTAATACCAACATACATACATGTGAATATTATAATTATTATATAATTATTAATGTGGAATATTTGATGCAATTTTTGAGGACTAATTTCACCTTCAACTTCGTAAAATAAAATATCCATAGTTTTTAACTTAAAATTACTTTATTGGCAATAACACATAAAAAAGTAGTTTCCTCTTATAATGATTGAAAATTTTAACTTTCTGAGCACTTGATGATTTGTACTTATATGTATGTACATAGGTCTCCCATGAAGAATGCTTACGCAGTCAAGTTATTGTTATAAGCATATCTATTCCATGTTTGTAACATACGTTGTTTTCATCGAACCGTGTCTATAGTGTCGACTAAACATTAAGGAAATTAAAAATATACAGACATATTTTGGAAAAGGCAAAACAAGAAAAGCACAGTTTTCTTCGGTCTTTGCAATACTATGAAAAAATTATTATAAAAATATAACAGCCATACTTATGTTTGTGTGTACATATATACAAATATACATACATATTTAATAACAGAGTCTAAATGGCCTTAATATGGCCATTATTACAACTTGGTGTTATCTTAAAGTGAGATTTTATTTGTCAGATAAACAGATTTTCATTATTACAACTTTCCTTTAATCTAGGTATATTAAAGGCAAGTTCGACTTTGCGATAAGTTTTACCAGGAGGATTTATGTTTATATTACCATATTTTCTTATTTTTTTAATATGGTAGCACCAAACATAGGTCTGCTTCACTTGAAAAGTTTTTTGCCCGTTTTCTCACAGCTCGCACGATTGTTTCCTTAGATGCTGACTTTTTTTATTTTATAACACAAAGTTATATTTTCACTAATAAAAGATGCATATATTTTTAAAAGGTAAAAAATAAGCCATTGGATTTCGTTGCTACATACTTGTCCCCTGCATCATTGAGAAGCACAAAATTTTTGAATTTTAATAATATATGGCGTGCAAAATCTTTATGTTATAGAGCAGTGTTACGCACCACTACAGAAACACATTTACAATGTATTTGAAGCAGCGAAATAACTGAACAGGGTTGGAAAGTCTACACTGTTTACTTCTCATATGGATTGAAATTTTACAACAATTCAACTCATAAGCATACGTTTGTGTAGGAGAAAAAATTCTGTCTATGATAGTTAGAAGTGGAAAAATTGATTTCAATCACTTTATGACATAAAGTGACATATATCAATATATCCAGAATAACTAGTTAACGCATTAACAAACATTATACATAAGTTATCCATTCCTGCTACTCATAATTTGTTTGAAGAAACTCAAAGACCACGAGAGAAACAATTTGTTGTTTACAGTATACGTGTTTCAACAAGAGAATGGTCTGCGCAAGCAGAATTTGTTTTCCTATCGCGCGAGTTAACGTCACTCGAGTTAACGTCACTCGCAGTTAACGTCACTCGCACACAAAACAACCCTCTTTGTTTAAACTATAAAGATGTAGAAACATAATAACGATTATACTGATAAGGATTCAAACATGTTTCTGCATGAAACATCTTTAATGATAACACATGCTCTTGCAGTGACAAAGAAAGTAACAAACATGTTTCTGCATGAAGCATGTTCAATAACGAAAATAGTAATTAAGACATTTTTATGATAAGTAAAGGTTAGGCCATAAATCACATATGTAAACATATACAAGCATTATACTAAGATAAAATACGGATTAAATATTAGAACATAATGTATTCATAAACATAATAAAGATAAAAAAGGTCGAACAAACAAATATACAAATATCATAAATAAATCTAAAAAATTGTAAACAACTTAATACTGTAAATAATCAAGGTCAGAGAAAGTACGAAACTAAACAAAGATATGTTTATTCAAATATAAGAAACAAAGATATGTTTTAATACTTAAGAAACAAAGACATGTATTTTTTAGTATATAAGAAAGATATTTCAAAATAGTAGTCAGTTAAGATTTAGCATGTGTACTAAGAATAACTCACCAGAGTTAAAAATAAGTTATAGAGACGCATAGACGTCGAGATATTTTTAATTCATTAAGAGAATTTATAAATAAAGAAAAAGACTCATAGTAGTCAAAAAAATATATTTTTTTATTCTCTGATACTTACAAACCTTTAATTCGCGCGATAGGCAATTAAAAGCTTGCGTATCACTGTTATAGAGTCTTTGCTTGTACTTTAGTTCCATTACCTGCTAACCTAACGAAATGCTATCGTCATACCAATGTAAGGTTGGTTCCATTACAACATTGGGTCCCTCCGGGAAATTGACAATAAAATCCAAATGTTTTAACCGAATTTTAGGATTTATAGCTTACTTTTAAAATATGTAGCTCTCAGAAAAATGTGCAAAATGTTGAATATTTGTTTTACGTTTTTCAATTCCATTTTTAAACTGAAAAAAAATTACGAATTTCGCCCAAGATAAGAATTTTTTCTCCATTAATATCTGAATAATTAAAAACCGATAGGAGATAGAGAATTATTTTAAAAATCGGATGTCTCGTTCTCAAGTTAGAGTGATATACATATGTTTAGGTACCTGACCAATTTTTGGGGAAAAAATTGCCACGCCCAAAAAAAAACCCGGTGTGATGAAAAAAAAAAACAGAAAACGGATTTGAGCTTAGAGCTTCAAAATCCATATAGTTCACATAATTTTATTTCAAAGAAGGACAAACAATTATTTTTTGCAGAGAAGGCGAAGGAAGATATAGGAAAATTTCGCTGTTATATTTTAATTTGGTTTTTTCTTGATCAAATATTAATGGTTAAGAAAACTAATATATTGTTCATCAGATATAGCCCTAGAATATTTGTGAATTAGGCTTTTCTCTAAAATATATATTACTGAAGTTATGAACAATTAAAGCGAGCCATTGTGCGAAAATAGCATTTTTAGCAAACTTTGTGAGCTCAAGGCACGCCCAATAATTATGCAAACGATCTAATTTTTTTTAATATATTTTTCTTCTAATTTGGAATCAATCTAAAGGGTTTGCCAAGTGAAAATACGGAAAATATAGTCTATATATTGGAATCACGGATGATAAGAAATTTTACTTAATTAATAATTTTATTTTAAAAAACTTATTGCAAGCAAATTTTTTTATATATTTTTCTTCTAATTTGGAATCAATCTAAAGGGTTTGCCAAGTGAAAATACGGAAAATATAGTCCATATATTGGAATCACGGATGATAAGAAATTTTACTTAATTAATAATTTTATTTTAAATAACTTATTGCAAGCAAATAAAAAATTCAATTCAGATAAGAAAATGTTAAATATGTAAACTTATTTTCATAACTTTCTTTCTCAGGAAATTTATACATAGATACACATACCGTATTGACTGGATGTTATGCATAAAATACATGCTGCAGAAACATTTTATTTATGTATTCTGTTTAGTGACTTTTACTTAGTCAGTAGGAAATATAATGTTGATATCATTTTATAATATTATTCATTACAAAGAAAAGTAAAGTATACTTCCACAGCAGGAGTTCAACTGCAATACAAGTTATAGGATCATAAATTGGTGCTTTAATTTTAAAGATAAGAAAAATAAGAAGCTAAATAAATAAGTAATCATAATATTTCATATTGCTATCGCCATATTTAGACATTTTATTGCTTGGAGATGAGAAACAATTTTCGCAAGTGGATCTTTTCATCAAGATAGGACAGAGAAGGGTGTAAAAAGGTTAGATAGAATAGATAGAGATTGAAAATAAAATCACCACAAAATGTATGTGTCTAGAAGATATTTATTACATTGCTTAAGAAATTATGTTACTATATGGTTGTGACTTAGTTAAGGTGGATTTATTTAAATTATTTGAAAGATTATGTAGGACAAAATGCTGTGTACCTGTAATTATTAATTTGCATGACCATTTTGAAGTCCCCTCAACAGTTGCGTGCTCAGCCTGTTCTAATGAATCTATGTGTGTATCTGGATCCACACCAAATGTCATCCTTGAAAATTAAAGTTTGGTTTTGCTTAAAATTTTTTTTCATGCTATTATGGTTGATTTTATATATTGTATATAGACACATATGTATATATATCCACACATATTGTTTTGTATGTACATATGCATATATACATATATACACATTTATTTACATATTTAAGACTAAAAAAATATCTCTTGGTTATTTGCATAAATTTTTATTTACGGCGTTACATTAAATTTTCAATTGATTTCATAGTTTTTGGTAATTTTTTTTTTAAATAAGAAATGAATAGTTCATACCTACTTATAAAATAGAATTAACAGGTTAATAACAATTATAACTTACTTTGCATGGCTGAAACCAGTATAAAAAGTTACCATAGTATGGACAAGTTGTACTTATTAAGATTTGTCAGAAATGTAAGAAAATGAGTATGTTGAATTCAAAAAAACTGCCATTTTGTGCAAAAAAATATAAGGATAACAATAATTATAATACATACATAATATATGTTGTTGAAAGAGCTGTTTAGACTTTGGAACATATTAAGTTCAAAATGATAGAAGTCAATAACACGGATACTGTGTATATATCTAGCTATAAATATATATATATATATATATATATATATATACATATATATATATATATATATATATATATATACATATATATATATATATATATATATATATGTATATATATATATATATATATATATATATATATTTAATATATATATATATATATATATGTATATATATATATATATATTTAAAGGACACAATTCTTGTGGGAATAATGGTCTGAGAATATTCCACTTCAATTTTGTTAATATAAATCTTGTGTTATTAATGGTGAAGACCTGTTCTTTGGTTTTATTTTCGTAAAAATGTGTGGATCTTCAAAAAATTAATTTTAAAACCCCTAAATATATATTATAATAATTGAGAAGGCTTTATGTGGCTATTTTTAAACCTTACTTGAATTGATATTAGAAAAAAGACAAGACTTATTTTACCGGGGTTTATGCAAGTGGTTTTCTTTTATTAAAAAGAAAAAATTCAAATTCATTCAACTTTTGAATGTGTCGATATGTAGATTAGTAGGAGAAATAGTTTTCTACACAACATTTTGTGTTATTTTGTTTCCACGTTATTTAATTTCTGTTAATTGATAATCGTTGTTTAATTATATATATATTAACGGGAAAACTTATTAAATCTGCTATGGCACTGTAAATTGGTATCAATATATATCGAATAATATGATATTTGCGACAATGTACATGTGCTGGACCACCAATCATTAGTTTTTAGGTCTTAAGAATCTTCCAAATTTTAACTTGAGTTTCAATTATCAATGCATTAGTTCAATATATAGTCGGCAAACGATGTTGGGGTTATAATGCCCCATCATCGTTTGCACATATGTACATATGTGCAAACATACATATGTGTATATCGTCATGCCTCTGATGTGTACCACAATGTAACTTATGAATGCATATAAATAGAACCCTGACACGACATTTTCCGAGATAACTTTTTTTCTTCCATTGTTGGTAAAATAACGATGCATTTTTTATTGAATATATATGAATACACACACCCGTTGACAAAAACATACAGTAGCATTCAGTAAATCAAACATACTCACTATCCACCACACAAATACGTATGTATATATTATTATTTTATAAAGCATAAAAAATAAAATAATTAAATTTATTTGTTTTTAAGTTGAGTAAAAACACACACGCACACAAAATTATTATAAATGAAGAAACATTTAAGAAACTGAACATCCACATCCATTAAATTACAATATATGCTATTTGTTAGTTGTATATACTACATAGTTAGTAGTTAAAGTAATACAAGAAGTATGTAGTAGAATAGAAGTAAAGTAGTTAATATTCAAACCTGTTATTGCTATTTTAGCAGACCATTTGCTGGTACCATCCAAGACGCTTTGTTTTACTGCTTTCATATGACCTGTATGACTTTTTTCCTCTACGTTGAATACAGTTCTAAATATTATTATGAGTGATTACATTTATAATATGCGTACGTATGTGTGGAAAATAGTATAAATATGAATATGTATTTTAAGTCTAAATAGTTATGCATAAGGAAAAGAGGAAATACTGAAATTTCATTATTAATATAAGCAAATAAATGTTATGTTTCCTGATATAGCCCTTAATCGATTTTAAAGGCTAAGATCGCACTCTACACCACACGATGCTTTCAACTCATGGTTTACATGTTAGGTCATCCGAATAATCCCGTTTCCGAGATTTTGGCTTAAAGAGTCAATGTTAATCTTGGTTTCGATTCGACTCGAAAGCTTATACTAGATTTAAAAAAAACCTTTGAGTTTTTTTAACTCTCCCATTCCATCTCTCCGTCTCTCACACTCTCCCTTTGAGAATCACAATAAGACCAATTAATTTAAAATATTGGTAGAAAAAGATAATATAAGGACAACAGCAATTCCTAATCTACACAAGCCAGAAGGGGAATTCATGTCTAAAGTTTTTATAAGATTTTACTTAGAAAGAGATCTTTCACTTATCTCTATCCCATTCCTGGTTTTCTTCAAACATTCCATTATGCCATCTGATTTTTATTTTGATTTTTCCCGATCTTAATAATTTTTTTTATTGTTTTTATTTATTATTTTAAAAATTATTTTATGCATTATTATATGGTATTAGCGCCTCTACGACTTTGTTGAGACTACGTTGGCAAAGGATTACGAATTATTTACGTTATTTAAATCACTTAAAAAAGAGAAATAAATAATAATGAAGCTAATTAAGTTTCTTACATTAAATGCATTTCAATATTATTTAGATAAAATTCTTTAAGCTTTTTCTTAAACAGCAATATTGATGACCAGTTTTTTAGATCTTGAGATAAATTATTGTATTCCAAACTACTCACATATTCTTTGCTTTGTGATTTCCTAACGACATCTAGGAACCTTTAAATTCTAATTATTTTTCTTATTATAGAACATTTGGTTTATAGAAAAATATATCGTGTGATGTCCAATTCCATGTATAGTTTCATATATATGTATACACCAATAACTGTAGCTATATTCTATAAATTGGTAATACATTTTTAGCAATATCCCTATAAACCTGCGATGTAGGGAATAATGGTGGTCGATTAAAAACGGCTTTCAGCGATTTATTTTTTAAACTATTAATATCTATTGAATCCGTATATAAATGTAAGGTAATTAAGATGACTCGGAATAAGAGCTTGAAAAACTATATATTTAATTTTGGCGTCAAGTTTATATCTGAGTTTGAATAAAACATCAATAGCAGGATATATCTTTGACCAAACATATTTGATATGATTTTAAGAGTTTAAATTATTTTGCAAGATAATTTTAAAATATTTTATTTAATCTATATCAGCATCTTCCTTTCTATCCATAAATAATAAATTTTCCCCAGAAAGTCGGCTAGGTTGAGGTCTAAAACGCACAAATTTTGCTTTATGATGATTTAATACTAATTTATTTATACTCGCGAACTCTGCAATTAGAGATGCATTTCTTTCTGCAAATGTTTCAAAAATAAAATTTTTCTTATAGGGATAAAGAAGACATAAGTCATCAGCACACATTTCAATTTTTCCATGCAATCCCAGAATTGAATTAGTAACAGCATTTGTTATAGACTCAATTAAGTTAGCAGTGTCCACATTAGTATTATCAGTAAAACTTGCAACAGATACTGTCCGACTTAGATTTTTTAACCAATTTATATTTACAATGGTAACAAGTAATATCTATGAAATCTGTTGTATTTGTTACAGAATCTATTATTATATTTATGAAATAATGATTCGATAATGTCTGTTCCACGAAATTAATTTGGTTTTAATATTGCTAAATACATTACCTATTGAAGTCCCACTACTAGGTCGAGTAATAAAAGTATGAAAACTTTTTGAAAATATTATTCAAATCCTGTGCCAACTATTATCCATAAAATCAATATAAGTATCACCAATAAAAATAAAAGGATTCGGAGCTAGACCTGTAAGACAATGTTCAATCTATGCACACAATTTTTCATTTACAAAAATATATGAGCGTCATAGTTTTTTTTAGTTACATTAAGATCTAATATGCCTACACGTATATGGTATATTGAAGTACCGCCATAACAATCAGATCAGCAGCAGTGGAATGCGTTACACTCTGGAATTTTGTAAATTTGTACTAGTTTACTATCAAACCATTTTTCTTGAATACAATGAATATCTGGTAGTTTAGGCAATTAAGCAATTTTTGATTCAAATTTTATATTCAAAAATTATATTTATTATATTTTATCTACCAAAATGTAAAAAATAAAAAAAGGTTACATGTTATTAAGCAGGAGACAACGCCATGACCTTCGAGTGCTATTTGTTGTTACTTTCAATAGTATCTACTTCTTCAAAAGATTTAATAAGATATACACGACCAGCTAGATTATAAGCACGTCGATATCCAATGTTTTGTAAGCCCTTGACATGATTTAGCAATAAAAGGCTTTCTTTACTTAAAAAATCATTGATAAATACAGATTTATTTTCTTTTAGTTTTTATTTTACAGACATAACCACTTGTTTTGTTGTTAAATTTAACGGTCATAGCTCTCTTCATCTTATTAGATTCCGTATTTGCAGTGTTGTTGTATTATTTTTTTTACTTTTCAAGAAAAAAGCTTCATATATAGTGTTAGCTATATTATAATCCCCCAAAAATTTCAATAAGGTTTCAACAGCATCAGCATCTTCTTCACACTCTAAACCATTTGTAATACAATCGTTTTTAATCCTTTGATTCAGCATTTTGACAGGCGATTTCAAATCAGATATTTCTTTCTTCAAGTTATTGTTTTCCTTTTGCACTGCCTCCAGAGTCTGAAGCTCTCTCTATTTTCACGTCATCGTCACATTTATCCTAGTAAAGTATTGCATTAAATCAGTGTCCACCACAAAGAGAAACACAATTAAAATGAGAGTATTGCACTGAAAGAAATCATAACATTTCCTATTTTTGATTTCTTCCATTATTACAACAATTAATTAAAACAACTAAAACTATAATAATATTTCTGAGAGCGAGTTACTAAACTGTTGGTAAAGATGAAGGCTGCCTTGTGTTTGATAAAATCTATTACCTTATCAATATATATTTCCTTCTGATAACACTTGATCTTCAACAATGTCTCCATGTGGTTATTTGTTAGATTGTTTCTATATTTGCTTTTTATTTGCGACATTGATAAAAATGCAGACTCACAGATATACGTAGTGCCAAACATTGAAAACAAATTTAACATTAAATCTCTAGCTGTTGGGTATTTTATTGGGCAAAAATTTTTCCAAGAGCTGACACTCATTTCGGTTGAAATTAATAAATCTTGCCGCATCAATAACAGTTCTCCTTTTATATTGCATGGAACATTGTCCAATGGACAAGTGAGAGGATTATTAAATATGTTTATAATCCATTCTAAGCTCAACAAATCTTTAAATCTACTTTGAAAGTCCTCCAAAAGTGTATTTATGTCTTCTTTTACTGCTTCAAGTTTTTCTGCATTTGGAAATTGTGTAAAAATTTCTTGAGTTTTTTGAAAATTTTAAAGGTTTTGACATTCAATTTGATTTTTTTAATATAATTGAGAACTCTTTCACTGCATGTAAAAATTCAGTTAAATTTTTGTCTTTACCTTGTAATACAAGATTTAACCGGTTCATGTGCTCGGTCATGTCAGCCATATAGGCCAAGTCGAAAAGAAAATTTGGGCATTTTAAAGCATTTAAAATATCTAAATTTTTGGGACAATCCTGTACATGTAAAAAAAGTTCTAACTCAGCTCTCAGATTAAAAAGTCGGTCTAAACACTTCCCATGGCTTAACCATCGCACCTCCGTATACATTAATGACCAACGAAGCCCTGTTTTCGCCCAACCATAACTGCAGCTCCATCAGTGCAAATAGCAGATAACTTTTCTTTTTCTATCACAGATAAAACATTTTTGCTAAAAGCATTATAAATAGCTTTACCGGTGACATTTCTATCAAACGACTCGACTCTTAATATCTCTTCAAATGAGTTGAAGAAATTATAAACCATTCTTACGCAAATAATCATTTGGCTAGTATCGGATAAGTCAACACTTTCGTCAAAACATATGGACAAGTATTTGGCATTTTTAATCCATTCATTATCTCCCATAGCATGAAGAGTCCTATAGCTTCAGTCCGGCGTATTATTGTTGTAGGAGATAACGGGAGTTCTGTAATAATATTCACTATTTCTTTTCCTAATTCTCCAAATAAATTCATTAATGATAAACATAAATCTTTAAAAAATTTCTCATCTTCGAAAGGTCGGCCTTTTTTTGCTAGAGCTAAACTAACAATATACATATGAAGCCTTCATTTGACTATCAGTAGTACAATTGATGGCTGCATTTGCGTGTCTATTTCGAACATAAATATTTTTTAATCGAAAATCATCTTTTAATTTTATTATCAGTTCATTTCTTACATTTCCGGAAACAGAATGAAATTCAGGATGTATTCTGTCATAATGTCTGCTTCCTTAAATTTGTTCAACGAAAATAAATAAAGCATTTACCATTTAACTTCCCACATACCTATACGTTAAATATTTCCTTTTAAAATGCTTGAAAAATACTTATGTATGGATGTATATAAAAAACATTCATTAATTTCAAAATGTAGTTTGTTCTCTTAAAATTTTAAAGGAAGAAAAATATTCCGATAACCTCTTTCTTTGTTGAAAGCTATCAAGCTACTGAATAGAGCTGCAAAACAATCGATAGTTTTATTTTTGGCCGACTATCGACAGCGATACTATCGGACAATTTTAAAAGCATATTCATTCACCGCAGGCTTTTCGCCGCCGGTAAATTTTTGTATGTATTTTCTAATTTGTCTTTAGAAATGACATGTTTGCGTTTACTTAATGTAAAATAAAAGCAAGTAAATTTTTAAAAAAGATTTGTTTAAGTTTTTAGGTTATTTAATATTAATATATATATTTATTTCGATATTTCGCTAGCCTTCGGTTAGCTTCTTCAGGAAATTATTTTATATTGTCAAAAAATTTTTCTTTTCAATTATATAAATACATACAAATTTTTTAACAACACAAATCAAAAATTTTTATATATTAAAAATACTAACTCCAAAATGTAAAAAAGTAGAAATTAGTTTAAAACATACTAACTACAAAATTCGTAAATATTATAAATATTATTTATATATTATAATGTAATTAAAACTATGTGTATGTGTTAACAAACAATTCTTTTAATGTTTTTTAATTGATATTAATATAGAAAATTTTTTAACATAATACAAGATTAACTATGATCAATATGATCTTAATATATAGTATCTTAACACATGCATACAGGGCAACAATTAAACATAATAATCATTATTAATTTTCAATTGCAATAATATTAATAATAAATAAATTTATTATTAATATTATTTATTATAATTTAATAATTAATTTTATATTTATAAAATTAAAAATAAATAATAAAAATAATAATGATTATTATGTTTAATTGTTGCCCTGTATGCATGTGTTAAGATACTATATATTAAGATCATATTGATCATAGTTAATCTATATTAATATCAATTAAAAAACATTAAAAGAATTGTTTGTTAACACATACACATAGTTTTAATTACATTATAATATATAAATAATATTTATAATATTTACGAATTTTGTAGTTAGTATGTTTTAAACTAATTTCTACTTTTTATACATTTTGGAGTTAGTATTTTTAATATATAAAAATTTTTGATTTGTGTTGTGAAAAAATTTGTATGTATTTATATAATTGAAAAGAAAAATTTTTTGACAATATAAAATAATTTCCTGAAGAAGCTAACCGAAGGCTAGCGAAATATCGAAATAAATATATATATTAATATTAAATAACCTAAAAACTTAAACAAATCTATTGATTAATGAACGAAAAAAAGGTTAAAAAATCAGATATAATAATTTTTAAAAAAGAGTTATCCTAAATTAACTTATTTTCTTTTGCTAAAAAATTTATTCAAACTTAGCTACATTTACCATGCGGGAGCAGCTGCGTTAATCCAGGTACAGCGGCTAATTGCCGACGGAAATTTAATTGTCTTCGTTATTTTTATACACATGACGCTGCAATCTCTAAAGTGCATAAAACATACAAAGACCTTGTAAAAAAAATTGTATATTATTTTTATAGTAATATTTGTGTAATATACAAATTTATTTAAATTAAAAGTAAAAATTAAAAATAGGTGAAGTTCCTACAAAAATCAAAGAGTAAGTACTATAACAATACTTTTTTGTATGTGTCTGTTCATAAAAATGTGTATGTCTATCCATGTTCAACAGAAAGTGGCAACGAGAATGTTGAAGAAGACAAAGACGGTGAAGAGGTTGTTCCAAGCAAGGTACGTAGGATGAATTCAGATGTGTGGACTAATTTTGAAGCCTCGAAAAAAAAAATTGTGCCAAATGCCGTTTGTGTGGCAAAATTTATAAAACTAGTGGAAATACTACTAAATTACAAGACCATCTTAAAAGAACACACCCTACATATAAAGAAGTGGAAAGAGCAGTAAGGCCGATAATTAAATTTTTTTTAAAGTGAAGCATACGGCCCAGAAACAGACCGTAAGAAAAATCTTGACAGAGCTCTTGTGTCTGTGATTGCCATTGAAGTTCAGCCGTTCAGCATTGTGGAAGATGAAGGTTTCCAAAATTTTGTAAAACGTCTTGATTCTCGCTATGTCCTGCCTTCACGCACAACGCTTCAAAATAAAACAAGTAAAAGTGCTATATTCGGCTGTGCCGAATCTTATATACCCTTCACTAACGTACGTCTGCTTTCTAACTTATAAAATAGTTTCAGTTAGCAAAATATACAAGTCCTCATAATGTTTAAAGCGGTTTTATTTAAGCAAAAGTACAAATTTTTAACCATTTTGATAACGTTCATGTTATCCAAAATATTGCAGTATCCAACCCTGGAATCGAATTTTTATAATTTTTTTAATTTTTAATACCAAATTTGTTTTGCCGAAATAAAAAATAATTTTAACTTGGAAAAAACGACGTTAATTGATTTTTGGTTATGTATTGTATAAAAAATTTTAAATTTCGGAACCCTGGATGGGAACTTTAAATTTAAAAATTTGTTTTCATCCACGCAATTCTTCATATTATCATAAACGGTTTTATTTAAGAAAAACTTAACATTTTTATACATTTTAGTTATTATATATACCACAAAATACTGATATGCCCAAAAAATATTTCAATTCCCGATCCCTGGAGGAGAAAATTAAAACTTTTTGAAATTATTTTTTACCAATGCAAGTCTTCATGATGTATAAAGTGGTTTTATTTAAGAAAAACTACAAATTTTTAACCATTTCTTGCACTTTCATGTACTACAATATATATCACTTTTCGAGCCCTGAAATCGAAATTTGTTTTTTTTTAAGTTTCGATACCAATTCTGTTTTGCCAGGACAAAAAATAATTTTAACCAGAAAAAATCGACGTTAGTTGATTTTTAGTTATTTTAATGTACAAAAAATATTAAAATTTCCTAACCCTGGATGGAAACTTTAAATTTTTAATTTTTTTTCATCGATGCAAATCTTCATTACACTAAAAATTGTTTTATTAAAAAAAACTTAAAATTTTTAAACATTTTAGTTATTATATGTACCACGAAATACCGAATGTGTCAAAAAAATTTTAAATTTCCGATCCCTGGAATCGAAAATTTAATTTTTTTTAAATTATTTGTTACCAATGGAAGTCTTCATGATGTATAAAGCGGTTTTATTTAAGAAAAACTACAAATTTGTTCCTTTTTTGTTACTTTAATGTACCACAAAATATTACAGTACCGAACCCTGGTCAAAATTTTGATTTTTTTAAATTTTTGATACCAATTTTGTTTTACCGATATAAAGAGTAATTTTAATAGTTAGTAGGGTTAGGAAATTTTAATATTTTTTGTACATTAAAATAACTAAAAATCAACTAACGTCGATTTTTTCTGGTTAAAATTATTTTTTGTCCTGGCAAAACAGAATTGGTATCGAAACTTAAAAAAAAACAAATTTCGGTTTCAGGGCTCGAAAACTGATATATATTGTAGTACATGAAAGTGCAAGAAATGGTTAAAAATTTGTAGTTTTTCTTAAATAAAACCACTTTATACATCATGAAGACTTGCATTGGTAAAAAATAATTTCAAAAAGTTTTAATTTTCTCCTCCAGGGATCGGGAATTGAAATATTTTTTGGGCATATCAGTATTTTGTGGTATATATAATAACTAAAATGTATAAAAATGTTAAGTTTTTCTTAAATAAAACCGTTTATGATAATATGAAGAATTGCGTGGATGAAAACAAATTTTAAAATTTAAAGTTCCCATCCAGGGTTCCGAAATTTAAAATTTTTTATACAATACATAACCAAAAATCAATTAACGTCGTTTTTTCCAAGTTAAAATTATTTTTTATTTCGGCAAAACAAAATTGGTATTAAAAATTAAAAAAATTATAAAAATTCGATTCCAGGGTTGGATACTGCAATATTTTGGATAACATGAACGTTACCAAAATGGTTAAAAATTTGTATTTTTGCTTAAATAAAACCGCTTTACACATTATGAGGACTTGTATTTTTTGCTAACTGAAACTATTTTATAAGTTAGAAAGCAGACGTACGTTAGTGAAGGGTATATAAGATTCGGCACAACCGAATATAGCACTTTTACTTGTTTTGTATACTTCTTATTTCTCTTTATACTAAAATATATAATTTTTTTTTTTTTTTTGCAAATAATTTATGTAATATTATTTAATTTTGCTCATACAATTACTTTAAAACCAAAAAATGTGATGAAATATTTTTGTTTTTATGTTATAATAAATAACATACTTAAATAAAATATGTTTCGATATGTGTCTTTTATTTAAATTAATGGGTCAATTATGGACGGTAATCTGTAGGTCAAAAGGATAAATAGCCTATACACATAAAACCAAATGAAGTACTTACTAGATTTTTATCTAATTTTACTCCGTAAATTTCTTTTCAAACAGAATCTACTTTTTTACTAGAATCTACAATAAGAAAATACAGTTTAAATACATATAAAAGAAATTGGTAATGCAACTCTAATTTTTTTTCATTTTACTACAAAATATATATGTATAAAAAAAGTTCGATAGTATCGATAATATCGATAGTTTTTTTTAAGCTATCGAAACTATCGATGGTGCGACTATCGATAGTTTTGCAGCTCTACTACTGAATGTAAATTTCCCTCACACATACATTTTGTGTTGTAAACATGGTTGCTGTTCGACATAATGAAAACAATGCACATGCATTTTTTTAAGATTTTGTAGTGTGGTTAATTTATTAAAAATGTTTAAGCTTATAACAGGAAAATAAAACAAAATTGGACTCTTATTATAAAGGTAATAATTATAATAACAAATCAACGTATTCAGTACGATATTTAAGTTAGAAGATAAATGTAATAAAGATTATAGGTACTTTTGATTTTAGTCAATTAAAAGAATAAATGTGGTAGTAGAGTTTTCTGTTTGGGTAATCCTGATTAAAGAAGAGAATAAATAAATACCCGAACAACTTCATTAGCTCAGTAATACAAGTGGTGGACGTTGCACTA